>LPNX010112146.1:138652-154449 GCA_001517045.1 Pseudotsuga menziesii | reverse complement strand
GGTGTTTTTGGTGTTTTTTTTGCAAAAATCATCGTTTTTATGGGTAGAGTTCTCGTTCATAGTATATAGTTCTCGTTTCATAGTATAAGTGGTTTAAAGGGTACAGTTGATTATGCGCTCAAGTATGAGGTGAATCAAAATATTAACCTGGAAGGTTATGTTGATTCAGATTGGGCAGGCAGTGCCATCGATTAGAAGAGCACTTTAGGGTGTTGCTTCAGTATGGGATCAGGTGTGATCTCTTGGTTTAGCAGGAAACAGTCCTATGTGGCACTGAGTACAGCTAAAGCAGAGTATGTTGCAGCCTGTTCAGCTAGTTGTGGGGTAGTATGGCTAAGGAAGCTACTGTCTTATTTAATTGATCTCCAGTTAGATGCTACTTGTATATATTGCGACAACCAGAGTTGTGTGAAGTTGTCGGAGAACCCGGTGTTCCATGACAAGTTGAAGCATATCGAGATCAAGTATCACTATATCAAGAATATGGTGCATAGAGGAGCAGTGAAGCTCCAGTATGTTGCGATGGACGAACAGATAGTTGATGTGTTGAGGAAGCAATTGGCTAGAGTGAAGTTTGAGTACTTCATGGAGAAGCTTAGTGTTCTCCAGATCGAGTTTCCCTACAAGGGGAAGTGATGAGTCCGTGAGCCATTCTGACATGGTGAGAGGATTGGTTCCTTCCATGGTCAGATGTAAGGGCTGATCCATTCTGTCATGATGAGAGGATTGGTTCCTTACATATCAGATATAAGTGTTGATCCATTCTGAGGTGACTGGAGGATTGGTTCCTACATGATCAAATATAAGTGTTGAATGCCATTCTCTGAATGGAGGCACCTGGTAAGTTACCAGGAATACTAAGCCTAGAGGTGAGACCCATTTTGACATGGTGAGAGGATTGGTTCCTTCCATGGTCAGATGTAAGGTCTGATCCATTCTGTGATGGTGGGAGGATTGGTTCCTTCCATGTCAGATGTGAATGCTAAGCCATTCTGAGGCGACTGTGGGATGTGTTCCCACATGATCAAATATAAGTGATGATTGCCATTCTCTGAATGGAGGTACCTAGTCAGTTACCAGGAATACTCAGTCTAGGACTGAGGGCCATTCTGATATGACTATAGGATGAGTCTCACATGATCATATATAAGTGCATGCCATTTTGATGTGATTGAGGGATGTTTTCCCACTTGATTAGATATAAGGGTTGATGCCATTCTCTAGGAAAATGGAGGCATTCGATCAGTTACCAGGAACCCTCAGTCTAGGACTGAGAGCCATTCTGACATGGTGAGAGGATTGGTTCCTTCCATGGTCAGATGTAAGGGCTAGGCCATTCTGACATGGGGGCAGGTTGGGCCCTCCCATGGTCAAATGTAAGGGTTGATGCCATTCTCTGGGAGAATGGAGGCACCTAGTTTGTTACCAGGAACCCTCAGTCTGGGACTGAGAGCCATTATGACATGGGGGTAGGCTAGGCTCTCCCATGGTCAGATGTAAGGGCTGGGCCCTCCCATGGTCAAATGTAAGGGCTGGGCCATTCTGACATGATGGTGGATGTGTTCCTCTCATGGTCAGATCTGAGTGTTGGGTGTTCCTTTCTGACAAGATGAGGTCAGATGTAAGTGTTGGGTGGGCCATTCTTACTTAGGGTCAGATATAAGCACTGAAGAAGACCTACATGGAGGTTAGGCCTACAACCAGCATGAAAAAGGGCTGGCTCTATAGAACTTCTTGTGACGAGAAGAATCAAGAGATAGCACCCGTGATGATGATCCAGCAGTAATGATCCAGATCGAGTGATGATTTAGATCCAATGATGATGATCCAGTGGTGATGATCTAGATCCAGTGATGATCAAGATCAATGATGATGATCCAGCAGTGATGATCCAGCTGTGATGATCCAGATCAAGTGATGATCCAAATCCAGTGATGATGATCCAGATCCATTGATAATAATCTAGATCGAGTGATGATCTAGATCCAGATGAAGATGAATTGAAGATGAAGATGACGAGAACTCAATGATGATCCAGATGATATAGAGAAGAAGACTTGAGCTAGTAAATTGTGTCGAGAGAATACCTTCCTAGTTAAGAGGAAGTGTTGATGTATTTGTAACTTCAGAATGTATTCACTTGTATATCTTATGTATTGTACCCCGATGTTTATTCTGGGAAGTGTCTATAATGTATTTGAGTCATGGCATGCCCTGATGTTCCTATCGAGAGATTCAATAATGTAAACAAGTCATGTAAAGTCATTGTGGGTAACCCTCCTATTGTTCAAGGGTTAAATTCCTTGCAGTTGTGGGGCCCTAGGGTTATTAGACTATCCTAGAGAAGTCGACCTTAGGTGAGTTATTGTAAGTCGGGGCAATAGTCCCCACCATTGTGTTAAGGACAACCCTCCTTGTTGGTTGGATGGGAAAATTCCCCACAAGTTTTGGGGCACTAGGGTTATTAGACTCTCCTAAAGATGTCGGCTCTAGTAATTAATTGTTAAGTGAGGTTGAAATGTTGGAGTGGACATTAAGTGAATGAAAGAATATAAATAGAGAGTGAGCCTCTCTATTTATCACACACACACACACTCACTGGGGCACATGAGTGAGAGAGAAGAAATTGGGATCAGAGAGAGAGACTACTGTTGTCGGGAGATCATCTTTGTGTTTTTGGGTTTTAATTTTGGTGTTGATTCTATCTCTGAGGAAGTTGCCGGGTTTTCTCCTTTATGGTTTCCCCTAGGAAAATTCTTTGTGTCTCTTGTCTCTTATGTTTATTGCTGTGCATGTTATTCTCTCAATTAAAGATCCTAAGATCATAATGCTAGCTTGAATGATAAAAATATAACACAACTGAGGTAGACTTATAATGCATGAAATAGATGCCCCATTTCATGAAAGGACTGTTAGCAATGATGGGATGTAAAGGATCTAGGTGGGTGCTTTTTGGATTGAAAAAGCTGGCAGGGTGGGAATTTTTTCACGACCTCCATACAATATTTAAATATTGATGGCCAAAAGTACCCAGTGCATAAAATATTTTGGGCGGTAGCCATCCCAGAAATATGAATCCCATAGGATCCAAAGTGGAATTCATTCAAAACTTTTTCATCCTCTTCATGAGTTGAGAAACGCCGCAAAATTGTATCAACATTGTGACAGTATAATGTATCGTTAACGATAAGATAGTACTTTGCATGATGACGGATACGACGATGTTCATCTCGGGTTGCAATAGGTTGAAAGAATTTAGTATAGAGACATTAAATAAAATATCCATACTAGGGGTTAGAGGTAGTAATGAGGAACAAGGATTCATCAAGTAATGAATCCAAGGGCTACGTATCCTCAGTAATACGGGGAAGGTCACACATCAGTTCCACAAAGACAAATGACTTCTTTGAACTATATTTTGAAAATTCTAACTCGAATTCCGAGAGAATGACAATCCAGTGAGAGTATTTTCCCCCAAGCACCTAAGAGTCAAAATTTAATACATGGGGTTAGAATTTATGTACACAGTAGTTGTGCAGAGCAAGATGTAGTGACGGGATTTATGGACCGTGATGACCATGGCCAGAGCCATTTTCTCAACATGAAAATAATGTGTTTCAGAGTCAAGGAGACACTTACTTAGGTAATAAATCACATGTTTAGGATAGTGTTCATCAATTTGAACTAGTACCGTGTCAATGGTAGTTAACGATGCAGCCACACACAACGAGTAATCCTTGGTGTAGTTAGGTGGTTGCAACACAGGTGCGTGTGTGATAGTGTGTTTGAGAGTATCGAATGCAAGTTGGGAGAGGTCATCCTAAACAAAATATGTGTCATTTTTTAACAAACACATGAAACTTTGTGTCTTCAGGATGTAGCTACAGACAAAATTACGCATAAATTTTGCCTTCCTTTGCAAAATTTGAAGTTCAGTAACATTGGTAGGTAGTGGTAGGGCTAAGATGGATTCAATATTCAATGGGTCTATATGAATTCCATCCTTTGAAACAATGAATCCGAACAATATACGAGTCTCAACACACAAAAAACAAATTTGTGTGGATTCAACCGAAGTAATGGCAGAATCTGAGAAAGATGGATCTCAGATGGTCAACATGATGCTCTCTATGTCGAAAATGGGTAGGTAAGTCATCGAGATATGGTTCCATGATATGGTTAATGTCATGGAAAGCATAGGACATGGTGCGTTGACAAGCAGCTCCCACATTTTTCATGACAAAAGGAAACTTTTTGTAGGCAAAGTTCCCCCATGGGAAAATGAAATTCATCTTGTGTTGATTGGAAGGGAGTATCTCTATCTGATTATAGCTAGAAAATACATCCATAAATGAAAGTATGATGCTACCGATGCGGTTATCAATGATTTGATCAATATAAGGTGTTACAGCTAATTTTAGCACACATGGTAGATCACACATTTATGGCCTTCCATGTCCCTCTACAGACTCTTTGGACCCCATGGACTATTTTTGTACCTTTGATGTTTCCAAGATAATCCCTAAAAACACATGTTATTTTCTATACGTGACTTTTAAACCCTTTCTCGCGTATACACGCAGATATAACCCTTAAACCCGCGTACATCGGGATGTGTGCAAAAGGCCAAATATTTTTGCAGTTTTCCTTGATGTGGATCTTAATCACTTGTCTCCTTGCCTTCCATATGCCTCGAGATCGCTCGTATTTGACCTTCCATTACCCCATTGAAGCATTATATAAGGAACCCTTTGGATACACTGAAGGAGGAGGAATTGAAGAGCAAGAAAACTATAGTCCATTGTTGCCATAGCTTGCTTATACTTGAGTCTGCATCCATTTGTCCCTTGGAGCACTTGGTGTTCTTCCCAAGCTTGCCTTGGCTTGTGAGCTTGCTATTGAGAGATGGAGGATTGAGGTGGTGGAAGCCCAAGTGGAGGACTCCATTTCTCTGATTCACAAATGTGCCAATAGAGGTTGTCATTCATGTAATCTCTGATTTATATTAATAGAAATATCTTTTCCTGTCCAATGATGTGCATTTAAATGAATAATGAATCCATGGATGCTTTTAATTCATTATACATTATTGATTATATATGCTAGAGTAGGTCTAACACCATTATATAGCATGCTTGTCTTGTTTGCTGATTGTTAAGAGAGCAAATTGTTAACACAAGTGGGATTGGAAACGCTCAACCGGGATCTACATCAACCATCCAGAATAAGGTATGTTTCGAGATCCTTTAGTGTTAGATGTTTTATTTCTCTTGCATATTGGGAAGGGACTAATTTCTGCAGTTATGTTGTGGTACACCCCAATCCATAGGAATTTTTCTTCGTTACAGAATTGGCGACCATAATGGGAAGTTCCTAGTCATTTCCTTTGGGGGTTTTGTCGACATTCAATGTTCTTGAATTGCTCTGATTTCTCTCTTTCTGAGTCGGGTCTGGGGACGTGTTTTCCCAGTAGTGTCTTACAAGAGTAAATTTTGTCTCATCTTGTCTGTTTTCCTTCTTTTTATCTCTTTTTCTTCCTGTACGTGGGTTTTTCCTTCACAGTCGTGTGTACATGCGGGTTTTCCTAGAATAGTTGCGTATATATGCGAATTTACTGCAAACAGTTGCGTATGCCCTGATTTTTTCCTTGTTGGGGAAGATTAAGTGTTGTTGGGTGAGTTTGGATGATTGTTGAGTCTTCTTAGATGCTTCTGGAATCTGTATACACCCCTATTTCTGACCAGAGATGCTTTTTAGTTTAAATTTTTCAAAAATGTTCTTGTCATTTCGTTTTCTATTTTTTGTTTTGGGATTAGTGCATTAGATATTTTTTACCTTGGTGCTTTTCTTAGGTGTTTTCTGGTAGTGCTTGCAGATTCTGAGGGTTGTAGAGTCATACTTTTGCTTTTTATCTCATTTAATTCAAAAAATACAAAAACATTTGCTTTTTGCATCATTATACATTGTTTGAATTTTGCATTTGCCTGGTACTGGCATTAGGTTTGCTTGGAGAGTATTAGTCATATTTTCATATAGGAATGATTTCATATTCATTTAAAGGAAAATTTTGCACTTCACATAGTAGCATACCCTGTTTTTCATTTGACACAGTGCATTTGCATTGATTGTTAGGTGTGCATTTTACTTCTTGTTGTGTCATAACATCATTAGTTGCATGACCATTTTCCCTTTGAGTAATAAGCCAATTAAAATCAACGCATAGTAAAATGAATTATACTCTTTTATTTTATAGGGTGCACCAACAAGACTAGGTTTTAGGGTCTTGGAATAGTTCATTGTAAGTAAATTCTCCAAGACCACTAAACGAAACATTTATGTGCCTGTCCAGGTGAGAGTGTGAAATTCCTTTATATAATTAGTGTTAACAAGATCCTCCTCTTACAAGGGAGTTAAGCACGAGGCAGTGTGAGTGGTTATGATTGGGATGAGCCCTGGTTGTAACTGAGTAGCATCGGAGATATTTCCAGGAATTTATTCGTATCTGGGGGATCTTTTGAGAGTTTCGGGCTTTGCTACCCTGCCCATACGGTCAATCTTGTCTGTGACTATATGCCTAAGCATTGATTATATTGAGGTGACCTTAGTTGCCTTACCTAGGTTATCGAGGGGGTACTTCACAGATATTATTATGCACGTGTCTTGGCTAGGTAGGGGTCAGGTAGCACAATTGCTATATGTGTTGAAGCTGAGGGCCACTATAATTGGTTATGAACCTCCGCTTGTTATGTATGGGAGTCTCAAGCCTTTCCTAGGCGAGACATACCTGCTTCATTAGGGAGCTCAAATATCCTATCCTTGTTTTCTTGCAATTTGGCTTTACATTTTATAGGTGTGTGCTCTGTGCACGCTAGTTTTCCTAGGGTTTACGTAATTAGATCGAGTCTTTCAATTTTTTGAGTGATTGTGGATTCGGGCACGGTGCTTCGCCATTCTCGTCTTTTAGTAGGACTTCCACCTTCCACATCTCCTCCTCCTTTGGGAGAGAGAAACAAACAGTCTGGGCGGACTACTTCTCACTTCGAATCACACACTATGTGAGATCATGAGGATGAGATTCTAGAGATGTCCTCTCCACCTCACAAGATTGGGAAGGAATATCCTACTACCATATATGATCCTTCACCGAAAATACCTTCACAGTGTGGTTATGATCCCTCATTCATAGGTCGTCGATATTGGTTACAAGGCGACGACACTCATTATGAACTCACAAGCACTAGTCATGTTCATTATGGCATGTCTGATATCCCTACACCCAATCTGGCACATCATGTCGAATCAGAAGTTGAACCTAGCACTATGCCTAGGGGCACCCCTATTCCTTTCCATGCGGAGAGATTTGGTAGCACTAGTCACATTGCACCTTCCATCCCAGTGGTGGAAGCAACCTCACATGCCCATCCCAGACCTAGTGTTAGTAATCATATGTGGATGCCAGAACCGAGACAAGTGACCATTGGGAACACCACTTACATCCCTTCACATGTCCCTTCATCCTCGAACCCTACTCCTTCGAATGCATTTTTGACAACCCTTCCTACCCCTCATTCATGTGGTCCTTCGGGCTGGAATATCACTACTAGCCATGTTTGTACTGCGACTGCTCGTACGGTAGTATCTCAGAGTCAAGTACCTCCTGTTGTGTTGGGAGTTCATAACCCTATTTCTAGATCGTCTTATGGTCCATCTCAAGGATTTCCCCATATCCCTAACTATGAACATTCTCATGGGACATCCCGTGGAACACCTTATGGAGCTTCTCATGGACAGTCTTATGGACCGCAGTATGTACAGAACTATCAACCTTATGGGTATGGGTATCAAAAACCTACTTACTCTTCCAATTATGGCTTCATAGCATTGCATAATCAAGGTACCCCACATCGCAATGCTTCCATGCAGCCCTATACGGATCAAATGGGAGGAGGTTATTATGGCCAAGGCCATGGTATTTATAGCAATCAACCTTACATGAACTAGAACTACCAGGGAGCGTGAAATAGACTGGCTCAACCTAGGCTCCCTTTCCTAGAAACTTTGAACTTACCTGACTTATCGAGACTTATGAACAATCTGGTATCTCGTGACCTGGCCTGGCCGACCGTCCCTAACAAGCTTCCTTTGGACATTCCCAAGTTTGAGGGTAAAGCTAGAGAATATCCTAGTGAGCATGTCACTACTTTTCACCTTCGGTGCTCTTCCAATTCCTTACATGAGGATTCAATCTGTTTGAGGCTATTTCAACACACCCTCACCGAGCCTACAGCGAAATGGTATATAGAGTTACCAAGGGGGGCATACGCTTTATTTGATGACCTTTCCATGACTTTCCTCAATCACTTTCAGCTACCCATACGTTACAACGTTGGTACAAAAATCTTGTCGACATTTCAACAAGACAAAGCCACACATATCTTGGATAATATTCAAGAGTGGAGTAGACAGAAGCGGTTGATTAAAGCCTTTATAACACCAGAATTTCTCCTTGAGTGGTTCCTCAAGTCGTTGTTACCTTACATCGCGAAGGATGTTTCTACATCCGGAGTCCAAAATGAGGAACAAGCAATATTTAGGGCACAAGATTTGGATTTGATCTACGCTCAATCCGAACTTTTGTATGAGATTATACCTAATGCTCCGCGATCTAGTTTCGATCCCAAGATCAAGCCTGCGCCACATGCCGATGGCATTGTGGGCTGTATAAGTACCAAACCTGAGGATTTGGTTGTGAAACAAGTGATCCAATTGTCAATTGATCAATCCACGTCGAGACAAGCCATGAATTAATCTCAACCTACCCAATCGACGAGTGTACTTTTTGTGTAATCGTCAAACCAGAAGGGTAACCAGTAGCCTGGAAGGAATAAGAAAAAAAAGAAAAATAATCGTAAGGGTGGGAATAAGAACTAAAATGCTAATTATAATGACAAGATCGCTCGTAATGCTAGGGGGGACAAGCAGACTAAATGTAAGGTAAAGTTTCCTTGCAATTTATGTAAGGAGGACCACCTCACTCACTTGTTCCCTCATGGAAGATGCCTCGAGGTTCATAGCACAGGGCCCAGTCGTGCTAACTAATCCTTTACCCAACAATCAAAATATGAACTCGAGGACCATTGATCCTCATTGTACATCAAGTGGAGATCAAAATCCGTCAAAGGCCAATACTGGTCATGGTTGCGTCAACATGGTGCACGCTACTAAGATTGTGACTCGTGAGAAGGATTACAGTTCATAAAAACTGGACCTTGGAAAGGAACCTGATCCACCCGAGAGCCCTTTGAGTATCGAAAAACCAACAGATAAACCTGAAGTTGCACCTCGAATTCCTAAGGGAGTCCTAAAGCATTTAGGGCACAATCCTAATGCCCGAGCCACCCAGAACTATTTCATTATTGAGGATTTGGGCCAAACTCCTTGTGTAATGTCCACACTCGAAGTACTTTAGACTTGTCCTCTGTAGAGGAGATCCTTGCTTTCTCCTCTTGGGGTTAATGATGATAACTCTTCTTCCGTTATCAAATTTGAAACCATGGGAATATAGCCTTGCTTGCCTTACTACGTGTCTCTTTTGATTCATGCAGAGTGTCTTAATATGACCGTCAAATGCACTATTATTGATGAAGGCGATGCTGCTTTCATGATGTCTTTGTCATGTTGGAAGGGTTTGGGTTCTCCTGAGTTGTCTCAATCCGCTACTATGTTGACATCTTTTGATGGTAGATCATTTCGGCCGCACGGGATTCTTCCTTCTCTTAAGGTCCAATTGGGAGTAAAGATCATTGCGATTGAGGTTGAGGTGGTTGATGTGCCCCTTGACTACAATCTTTTGTTGGGTCAGGATTGGATGTATAGTATGCAAGCCGTAGCCTCTTCTCTCTTTTGAGTGGTATGCTTTCCATTTAATGGGAAGATCGTTATGATTGATCAAACTTCATGTCGTAATCTGAGTGTTAATGCATCATCAAGAACTTCTATCCTGATTATCGATCATTCTTAGCCAGCAACTGGGAGTGTGGGTGTGGGTATGTATCCATCTCTTCTGGGAACCTTTAGTTGTCCTGCGCCCATTCTTATGATCAGATCTAGTTTTGGTGGGGCTTTGTCCTTGTTGAATTTGGTGTCTTTTCACACTACCCATATGGAAGATCCTTGGATTCTTCCTTCACCGAGTCCTTCGATTGGACCTATTGAAATGGATGTGTCGTTTCCTGCAACGATGGTAGCATATCAAGAAAATCTTGGTCAAGTTGCAGAGCCTAGTCCTTCCTCTTCGTGGACATAGGAGGAGGACCCGTATGTGCTGCCTACATGGGAAGTTGAGTCCTCTCATGCACATGATTTCCTCAAAGATGTTTTTCCATTGGATGAAGCCATTATTGAGGCCATGTCTAGGGTTGAGCCACCTTGGGAAGAGTTACATCATCGATCATATTTTCTTCCCGAACTCAACCGTATGGAGCATGATGAATTTAGGGAGATTCTTAGCGAGAATATTGGTAGTCTTGTGGTTCCATTGAGCTCTCCTAGTCAAATGGTCGATGGGAACATGGCGAATTTATCACCTACTATTCCTATCAATATTTCTCGTGATCCTGGCAAAGTTGAGAACATCTACATTAGGGCGAGTTGTTCCCCTGATGAGATCAAGGAGTATACTGAGCTATTTAAAGAGTTCTGTGGCATATTTGCTTGGTCATATGAGGAAATGCAAGGTATTGACCCTCGTATTGTCGAACATGAGATTAATACCTATCCGAATGCGAAGCCGGTTCAACAACGTTTGTGTGCGGTGAATCCTAGAAAAGCACCCACCATTAAGGATGAGATAGAGAAACTGTTAAGATCCAGTTTTATCTATCCCATTCCCCTGATGGAGTGGGTTTCAAATCTCGTTCTGGTTGATAAGAAGCAGGGAGCGATCTGTATATGAACTGATTTCTATGATTTAAATCGTTCTTGTCCTAAGGATAATTTTTCCACACCATTTATTGATTAGATTTTGGATGAGTGTGCAGGAAGCGAGGTATTCTCCTTCATGGACAGTTTTTCTGGATATAATCAGATTAAGATCAAACCCAAGGATCAACATAAGATTGCATTTATTTGTCCTTGGGGTGCTTTTCCATATCGAAAGATGCCTTTCGGCCTTAAAAACGCCGGATCTACATTTCAGTGGGCTATGACCTTAATTTTTCATGATCTCAAAATGATTATCGAAGTATATTTGGATGACCTCGCTGCTCATTCTCGTTTGAGAGTGCGTCATCCATACCATTTGAGGTTAGTGTTCAAAAGATGCCGCCATTACCAGGTTCGGTTAAATCCTCATAAGTGCATATTTTGTGTGACTATTGGTCGCTTACTGGGGTTCATCATATCTAGGGAGGGTATAAGAGTCGATCCCTTAAAGGTTGAGGAAATACTTCAATTGTCTCCTCGGTGTAATATTAGACACCTTCAGTGTTTGCAAGGCATGGAAAATTTCTTGCGGAGATTCGTGGTTAATTTTTCCAACTTGACTGAAGGATTTATGCATCTTTTAAAGAAGGACACTCCTTTTTGCTGGGATGACCGATCCCAGGAGTCCTTTGATGCTCTTAAGCAAGCCTTAGCATCGTTCCCCGTGCTTAGTCCACCTGAATATAGCTGTGATTTCTTGATTTATGTGGCCGCGTCTATGAATATGGTTGGTATGGTTTTGGTTTAGTAGGATGAGGAGCTCCACGAGCATGTCATATATTATTTGATCCAAAACCTTATTGATGCGTAAATCCATTATTCCCATGTGGAGAAGATTTCCTTGGCCACAGTTCATGCAGTTCAGAGATTGAGACATTACATTCTCCTTCGCCGAAGCTTGCTTGTAGCTCATATCAATCCATTTTAGTTCATCCTCACTAGAAGGATGATTGGGGAAAAATACAATAAATGGATTGTTATTTTGCAAGAGTTCGATCTTGAATTTGTTTCGGCGAAATTGAAGAAATCGTTGATCTTTGCAGAGCTCATATCTGATTTTCCAAGTTTGGAGGAGGAAGAGGTTTATGAGGATACATTTGTCGATAAGCATATTCTCCTTATCTCAACTTTGGACCCATGGTACGGAGATATCATTGTATATTTTCAAACGTTGAAGGTCCCTACTCACCTTTCAAGGGATGAGTGATGATGATTACGTCATGTAGCTAAGAACTACCTTATAGTGGATAACACTTTGTATCGTCGTGGGTTAGATTCCATTTTACGTCGTTGTTTAACGCATGATGAGGCTGAGGTTGTGCTGAATGATTGCCAAGGAGGGGCGTGTGGTGGTCATTTATTTGGGTTTTCTACAACCCAAAAAATATTGAGAGAAGGATTTTTTGGCCGTCGATCTTCAAAGATTGTGTTAATGCAGTCAAGAAGTGTCACCCTTACCATGTGTTTGCATGCAATATGCGCTCGCATCCAGCCCCATTACATCCTATTGTCACCGCTAGTCCCTTCACCAAGTGGGGGCTTGATTTTATGGATTGCAACCCAACTTCAGCTAGGGGGCATCATCACATTATAGTGGTTGTTGATTATTTCACGAAATGGGCAGAGGCTATGCCCACAATTAAATCCAATGGTGAGACAGCCGTGCATTTTGTTTTCAACCAAATTATTACTCGGTTTAGCATTCTGAAAGAGCTTGTCACTGACCATGGTAGGCACTTTGAGAAAAAAATGATGGAAGAGTTGGCTTCAAATTTAGGGTATAAGTAGGAGCACTTCTCTTCTTATTACGCTCAGGCGAATGGACAGGTTGAAGCAGTGAATAAATCACTTAAGTCCATTCTCTAACGAACCATCGCACAAAGCAAGATGAATTGGCATATCATGTTATATCCTACTTTGTGGGCCTATAGAACCATGGTTAAGACTGCCACCAGTTTCTCTCCATATCAGCTTGTACATGGGGTGGAGTTTGTCTTGCCAGTTGAATGTGAAATTCCTTCTCTGAAGCTAGCTATAGATATTTTACCAAACACTTCCACATTGGAAGAACGTTTGGTCCACTTAGAGCAGCGTCAAGATGCCTTAGTGTCTCTAGAAGTAAATAAGCATCGCGTCAAGGTCCAATATGACAAGTCTATCTGTCCGAAGAAGTTTAGTGAAGGTGAATTGGTCCTTTTGTGGGATCAAGCTAAAGAACCCTTGGGGCAGGGAAGTTTAATCCCATGTGGCATGGTCCTTACGTGGTCAAACATGTGTTAGAGAAGAGCGCCTATGAGCTAGTGGATTATGAAGGGACAGCCTTGGCGGATCCTAGAAATGGACTCTATCTTAAAAAATACTATGCATGATCTTCAGTCGGGGTTGATTGTTGTATATTATTGTACAGTTTTTGAATTGCATAGTTAGGTTTTCTTATGGTGATCAAGTTTGTTGATTAGATTCTGTTTCTTATGGCAGATGTCGATGGAGTCTTCCGTTTACATAGGATTCACCGACAGTGCTAGATGTCACACTCAAAACTTAGCTTCAGCTTCTTGGGTAATTTTTACTCCTACGGGTCAAGTATTGTCTTCAGGAGGCGTATGTTTACGGCATTCTTCGAACAATGTTGCTGAATATAGTGTCATTATTAAGTTATTGCGTGATGTCATTTCACATGGTGTTCTCTATCTTAAAGTGTGTCTTCATTCACAGTTAGTGGTTTCACAACTTAATGGCTCGTCTTGTATTAGGGATCCGATATTATTACGAAAATTCTTGCGTGCGAGATTGCTAGAATGGAAATTTGAGAATATAACATACATTCATGTTCCAAGAATTTTTAATCAAGTTGTTGACTCATATGCTAACTGTGTGTTAGATTGGCATTTGTTTCATAGACCATAAGCATATCGCAAACACACATTTTTGCACACATGTAAATAAATAAAATCGATCATCATAGAAGTTTTTTCATTAATATCCAAAAAGTGACGTCATAATACATAAGTGTCATAATATAAAATTGGGGCTTCTGAGCCACCAAAATATAATACAGGGTCGTACAAAAAGGAATACTCTCAGATCTCTAAGCCTGAGGAGGAGGAGGGGGGTTCTGATCATGGTAGCATACTACGGCTCTAGCTAGCTGTCGAAATAATCAAACCCATGCCCGTCGTACACCAACCACCCGGCATTGCATGGCCTCAGGCAAGTCCTCGACTTGCACCATGGGTACCCTATGCGTCAAGAGTACGAAGTTTGTGTGAATGCTTTGGAGTGTCCACTCTGCATCTGCACCCATGATATCATCTCCTCCTCCCCTCCATCGATGACGAGGGAAACCATCCAATCGTCGTGGTCCAACATCTGGATACACATGACATATTGTCTCTAGGTGTCGTCACACCAAAACATGTCTTTTGAGTCAATATATCAAAAAACAAAAAAAAATTAAATAATTCAAAAAATGTAAAAAGTGGGTTTGGGATTCGTTACCTATGTCACCATATGCCGCTTCTGGGGGTAGGTGCATGTCTGGATCTCCATGAAAGTCTATCCCTGCCTAGGGGTATTCATCGATGGCAATGATCTGCCTCCGCCACCATGGAAAGAAGTCTGCTGGGTAGGGGTTAGCCACCCTACCTCCACCCAGTCTACGCATAACATTTTCCCAACATCGTTGGGCCGAATCTCAAACTCTGTGTGGAGGAATGTCCACTCTAGGGCTTAGCCCTAGTACCCGCTCAAAGAATAACATGCTCAGTATGCTGTCGAAGTCGAAGTTCTGCACCGTTCCCATTTTGTAGTCACTGAGCTGTTGTTTCATGTTGCTCAACAGTACAGTGCTCTAGTCATACACTGTGGGTCCCATACACTCCACTGCATAGAACATCAGTGGCCAAGAGGCCTGGTGGAGTGAAGCTAATACAGCTATCCTGCCTAATGCCAATAGTATGGCCTTCAGTCCCAGAACCTAGATAGAGTTTGTCGGGATTTGACTCCCAACCTTTTTCGTGTGCAGAAAGCAGTACACCACAATGTACTCATCAATAGTCAATCCACCTCCTAGCCTGCAAGATCGTAGATTTACCACCTCTCCTCATCGGGATAAACCAGTGATAAAGTATATGTCCTCAACTTCATTGCTAAGCGACATCCCGTCAATGTGAAAAGTCTTAGAGTCTGGATCCCAATAATCCACTAGTAGCTGGAGGAGTCTTGGTTTGGCCCTCAGGCTACCAAGACACCAAAACTTATACAAACCACACGCCCATAATGCTTGTTGGGCCATAAGATCACCTTGCACAGCCACTTCCACATCACCATGTTCTCTCTCCCTCCACTCTAACACCACCCTTCACAAAAAACAAGAGTTCTGATTAGCATTTGCCTTTGAAAACCTCATTTGCAGCCTCATACACGACTGTTTGCAAAACAACAGCGTATGTATGCAAGTTTGGGTGTTTTTTCCGCGTATGGCAAGCCCTATACACGGAAAAAAACCCCAATTTCTGCATGGGCCGAAACGCACGACTTGGGATGGCCTAAAAAATTGATTGGAACATGAAAACTTAAAAAATTTAAATGAAATAGGAAGAGGAGGACATGAGAAGTTACCTGGATCAAACGGTGTCAGTTTCATCGGACGATGCTCCCGGAATTTGCGTCGAAATTTTGAGCTTAAATGGGTAAAAATTTCAAATGGTATGTGTTGGATAATAACTCCATATTTCACTTTATTTCATAGCCAAAGCATTTATTTATACATTTACAATGACTCTTGGGATTACACATCCGAGAGTCTCTTCAAA
>LPNX010112146.1:95059-137690 GCA_001517045.1 Pseudotsuga menziesii | reverse complement strand
AACTTCTCGTTCCCATCTTTCCAACTTCATCCGGATGGACACTTTCAAGTGTCTTTGTGGCCCATTTAGGAATCTTCCGTGATGGTCCTAGTTGATCAGCTGGTCGTGCTTCATCATTGATTGAGAGTCTTCCAATTCTCTCAATCACATCATCCAATTGAATCTCTTGTTGAGGTGAAGTAGCAGGAACTTCTTCATGCAGGGGAGTTGGTTCTTCATATGGAAATTACAAAGGTTGATCCAGAATAGGAATCCCCCCGTCAAGGTTTGGAATTTCATATTCATTTTCAGAATATTTATTTGGATGAGGATATTTTTCCAAATGATCAAGTTGTCTCTCAATGGACTGGTCATTTTTATTAGTTTCAAGAAAAATGACATCTCTAGAAATAACAAACTTCTTGTTTACCTCATCATACAGACGGTATGCCTTGGAGTATTCTTCGTACCCCAGGAAAATACATTTTCTGCTTCGAGCACCAAGCTTGTTTCTTTGCTCCTTTGGAATCAAGGCATAATAGGTGGAACCAAAAAGTCTGAGATGCCTGACTGAAGGGAGATGGCCAAACCACATTTCGTGTGGAGTCTTGTTATCAAGAGCATTTGAGGGACTTTTGTTTCTCAAATAGGCTGCACATTTTACTGCATCACCCCAAAACATTAGTTTTACATTCTCAAAAAACATCATTGAGTGAACCATATTCATTATGGTTCTGTTCATTCTTTCTGCTACACCGTTTTGTTGACGACTGTAGGGAACGGTAGTCTGATGTGCAATTCCATGTTGACGAAGATAATCCTCAAAAGCATTTGAAGTGTATTCTTTCCCATTGTCAGTACGAAGTGTACCAATTTTAGATTGTGCTTGTTTTTCTATCAATGCATGAAAGTCCTTGAATGTTTGAAATGCTTCTGATTTTGTCTTTAAACAGTAAATCCAGCACATTCTTGAGTATTCATCAACAAAGGTCATAAAATACTTATTTCCATTGGCAAAAGGAGTTGGCATTGGGCCACATAAATCAAAATGCACTAATTCTAATTTCCTACTTGCTCTGAAATTAGATTCATGGAATGGCAGCTTACTGTGTTTCCCTAATATACATGCATCACATTTGCTCTTCTCTTTGGGAATGGTGGGCAAACCAAATACACCATTCTTTCTCAACAAATGAAGACTGTTATAATTCAAATGACCAAATCTTGCATGCCACAATAAACTTGATGACAAATTACCTTCTCCATGCTGAGAGAGGTAGGCATAGTTCTGAACTCTTGTAGATCAACCCTTTAGCTTCAGCAGCTTCCCATCTTCGTATCTAGTCATGATGACTTGGTTGTCAGAGGACTTTCTTATTTCTATGGTTCCATCAAACATGTGGATGGAATGGCCTCGCTTTCGAATCTCCACCTAGGACAGCAGGCTTCTCTGCAACTCTGGAAGATAAAGAACATTCTTCAACAAGAAATCAGGGAATCCAGGCATCTTCAGTCGAATGGTGCCCATTCCCTTTGGTTTAAGACTTGACTTATCTGCAAAGTACACTATGCCATTTATTATTTCATTAAGTTCTTCAAAATGGTATTTTCTAAAATTCATGTGTGATGTTGCACCAGTATCAAGCAGCCAACAATATTTGTAAGATGAAAGTGAAGTCATTTCATTAATTCCAAGATTACAATGTGCAACAATACAATGAGCAGAATCAGAATATTTACTAGCATCTTGGTTTTTATTGTCATCTTTCTTCTGGTTATGTCTGTCTTTGATGGAGTCCCACGAAGCCCAACACTGATCTGATGTGTGTCCAGTCTTTCCACAACGCTTGCACTGCAAATATGATCTTTTGCTGGAGTTGTTTCTGCCTCCTCTACGTCTGAAGTTTCTTCTTCCTCCGCCTCTCTTGCTACTTTCTCCAGTGAGAGTGGCATCACCAACAATAGATGCAAAAGAGTGCATCTTCTGTGATGAATCTGCAACTTACAGAATACTTGGAAAAAGATATGGGATGCAGGTTTAGATTCCTTCTCCTTTACAAATTACAATATGATTCTGTAGTTTATTACACAATTTTGCAACTAAAACAATAAGAGAAAAGAAGAAAGAGTAAAGGTGTAGGTCTAAGTCTTTGCCACCTTCCTCAAGCTTTACAACAATGCCAATGATAATTAGTCTTCAAGGCGGTCACAGCAAACAATTTTTCTCCTATACTGGTCACAGTTTCGAGCTCAAAGCACAGCTTTAGATCAAAAGGAGAAAATACAATACTTCCATGTTATAACATTCATAGGTAGAATATAAAACTCTTCATGCAACAGTCACGGTTCCAATATAGCAATCACGAGGCTCTTCACTCAATGATAGACTTCATGCAAAAATCTAGGGTTTATGAATCAATTGCAACATATAATATGAATCGCTTTTACCTCCACGCAAATGTATGAGTCACTCATCAACATTTGTAAATTCTTCCACTACTTTAATTCAGGTTTATAGCAGACACAGGCTCATCAAATACACAGCATAACATTCTCGGGCTCATACAGCAGCCATATCATACATATGAGCAATATTTGCTACCACACTCCATGCACAGGAATTAGGTCAAAAAATTAGGGTTTTGTGTAGCCCAACGGTCACAAACAATTAGACGAATAGCACTTTACCTACACGTAGTGAATAATGGTGCGAGTCTTCACAACCGTATGTTCTCCACTAGAAATCTCCAGTCACCAATATTCAGAGAGATCGCAGCAACAACAATATGACTTCAATCTCCAGCAAATTCTCAGTTGTGAGGCTCCAGGAATACAAGCTGCAGAATACGAGCAGCTCCACGCAGTTGAGAAAGGGCGTGAATATCTACCATCGGCCTTCAATCACCAGGCTTCAAAGACATCGCAACAGCATATCATGGCTTCAGTTCATCATGCAAATGAATACTTTGCAGCATACACTCAAGATGTTTCATCCAAAATCTACTTCAACTCCACGCAAAAACGGTGGCTCAAGACCCTCCAAGCTAACCTCAAACGAACGTTTGAAAGAGAATAATGCATACATGAATGCATGCAGGCTTCAATACCACTGCCAGTCTTCAATGCAGCTTCAATGCAGCTTCAAAAGAGTGCCAAGATCAAGGCAGTCACCAACGCCATAGCAGAGAATAGGATCAAATATGGAATTCACAAACTCCTCGCTGATATCGCATAATACTTGATAGAGAGCAGTC
This sequence comes from Pseudotsuga menziesii, assembly GCA_001517045.1. NCBI lineage: Eukaryota > Viridiplantae > Streptophyta > Pinopsida > Pinales > Pinaceae > Pseudotsuga > Pseudotsuga menziesii. The sequence continues at coordinate 134,457 of LPNX010112146.1, read as the reverse complement.
ATAAAGCGATATTCAGATGATGAATGTCACACTCCATGCACTTGAGAAAGGGCATGTATTTCACCATCATTCTTCAGTCACGCTTCACGTAGCCACGCTTACTCGCGCAGCATACTCACGCTCTCATTGAAAGCACCATCAACACAGTCATTGGTTTTCAACGAGCCTGGTTCATCATTGCATCATGCTTCCAGAATGATTCATCGCCATATTGCTCAGCCTCGCACAGTATATTGCAACAACAGAATGATGAATGGTGAATGGAACGATGATAAGGGGAACACTGTTACAAAATTAGGGTTTCAGTACAACTCCTTCACAAAAATGCAACAGTGCAGCAAAGGGAGCCCGCAGCTCCAGTCTTCACTTACACCGATTAGGGTTCTCCACTTAATGGCATGAGTATTTAATCACTGGTCTTCAACAAACATGAATATACATGCAACAACAGAGTGAGAGCATGCTATGTAGAATAATACACATACAAAATGCTCGCGGGATTAGGGTTTCACGCACAAAGATGGAGGAGTCTCTACAAAATCACATCACAAAAAACTCAACATGAAGGAAATGTAACGCATACAATGAATGTATGCAGGCTGGCAGGAGAAATGCATGCGACTAGCAGACTGACGGAGCAGGAAACCTGAAACGAATTTGGCAGAACAAAGGTCTGGCAGGCAGAATGTCAAGATTGAAACACAAGCAGGAGTTATGGAAGGTGGCTCTGATACCACTGTTGGATAATAACTCCCGATTCACTTCATTTCATAGCCAAAGCATTTATTTATACATTTACAATGACTCTTGGGATTACACATCTGAGAGTCTCTTCAGATTCCTATTATTTACACTAACGTATAATCCTGATGGATTATATTCCAACAGTATGGAATTTGGAAATTTTTTACTATTTATAGAGATTTTTTGAAATTTTTTACCCACTTTCTATAGTTTTTGACCATTTCTGACCATTTTGGATCTTTTTGAACTAATTTGATGATGTAGGAGTCTGTTTTGAGCGCGATTTGACCGTGGTTTTGACTCGTTCGTACCTATTTCAAGTATTATGTCTAAACTGACATATAGTTTAGGTTTCACATCCATTTGCACTTTGCATGACCTTATGACCGTTTCATTATAACCTTAGGTACGAACCCATTCTATCTTGTCACGGAACCTTCTTGTTGCTTTTAGAAGTGACATGATGTGCATGGTAGAGCTTGACCATACATGGGTACTCTAGTTAGCTCCTATTTTTCATTTGGTGCCCATGCTGACATTTTTTCTTTAGGGTTGGGGAGTCCTTTGTATAGTACCACCATGACTTTGCACAAGAGCCTCATACTCTTCTTGATCTTTTTTGCTGGCCTTTTCCCCAGGACTCCCATATGTCAAGTTGTAATTACATTATCATGAGTTTTTCTTGCCTTATTGAGCCTTATGTTGGCTTCCTTGACTTTGATTATCATCCATATAGCCGGAGCTTGTCTCATGTCCAGCCAAGCAAAGCCATTTTATATATCTTTTGAAGCTTGATTCCCCATTTTTTACCAGGAGGGGACTTTCCCCCGAGTGCTATTATCCTGCACATGTTTCCTTACATTGAGCATAGGTATGTTCCGCTGCTTGGAACTAGTTTGTTTTTCCCTTGACACTCATCTCCTCCTATATTTGTAACTATAAAGCACTTTTATTCTTTTTCAAGCTTTTCAAAATATTTGAAAAAGTCCAAAAAAATCAAAAAACCAAAAAGCTAGACAGGAAAAAATGTTATCTTTGGAAGCAGTCGAGTCATGTCGCCTTCGAACAAAGCACTGTATATCATATCTGTTGGTTGGGTTAATAGTTTGACTTTAGGACCTATACTCATTTCTCTAAGTTTATCTCCACTGACTGGTTAAGCTTCCAGTCCCTATGGAGCCTTTGTCGATGCCTCATGTGTCGTAGAGATGTCCCAGTTTTGTATGTTGAGTCTATGTTTCCTACATTGAGTCACCACTTTCCTTTATGCTCTTGTTCAAAGGAAGTTGAAGCCTAAGTCGGCCATTCCTTAGTGTTCTTGACTTTGCATGTCGGCCATTCCCGATACTGGTACTGGTTCGAGCACATTATGATCGAATCCTTCCACATTATACAGCTTTGCTGAGTACCTCATGTGGGATGATGGGGGATGCCTTAATGCCCTCCTTCCAACGATTTCATCCCATCAACTTCAGATCATTTATTCTAGGATAGGAGTCTAGAGTCATTTGAGTGCGTTGAGACTTACAGTCATCAGTGGTAGGTTCTCTCGCCATCGACAGTTTTGGGAATACATCAATGTCTCCTGATCGATGGATTCTTTCAAGTGTTCAACCTCAACACATTTATTCACACTTGTTAGATTGCACTTTAGTACCGTGATTCTCATTTTCATTATCGGTGGGTGATCTCGCATCTGTTAACGGTATACATCAATGACCAGTAATCAGACGATGGACTACTATGTTCAACCTCAACACCTTTATTCACATATTAGGACATGTACTTGTAGTGGTTTGTGTAGAAGACTTTCCAAATGGGTGGCATTTTGTATATGTTACCTCCTTGATCGTGCCAGTGTTCATGAGATTTCAGCTCTCGTGACTTGATTCTAGTGTATGTCAGATATCTTCAGCCATTATGGAGATCTTGATCCATTGTATATCTTAAACTTTCATGAAGATCATGATCCATTGTATATCTTCAGCATGGATATTCTGATCTATCTATATTGTACATGGCGATGACCACACATGTCATATTTTGTATCATGCCTATTCATGGCCATTGTACTCTTATGTATCTGGTACTGTTGTATGTACTTGTAGTCATATGTAGAGATATTTGTAGTATATTGTTGGATGGTTGGTTCTTCCACCTGGTTCTTCATCTCTCCACTTTTGGGATGGACTTATAAGGTATTTCGGCCATCGTAACACCCCTCTGACCTCACACATTAGGGGGCATCTGTTACAGCTGATTTTACCACACATGGTAGATCACACATTTATGGCCTTCCCTATCCCTTTCCAGACTCTTTGGACCCCATGGACTATTTTTGTACTTTTGATGTTTCCAATATCATCCCTAAAAACACATGTTATTTGCTATACGCAACTTTTAAACCCTTTCTTGCATATACACGCGGATATAACCCTCAAACCCACATACATCGGGATGTGTGCAAAAGGCCAAATATTTTTGGAGTTTTCCTTGATGTGGATCTTAATCACTTGTCTCCTAGCCTTCCATATGCCTCGATATTGNGACCTTCCATTACCCCATTGAAGCACTATATAAGGAACCCTTTGGATACATTGAAGGAGGAGGAATTGAAGAGCAAGAAAACTATAGTCCATTGTTGTTGTAGCTTGCTTATACTTTAGTCTGCATCCCTTTGTCCCTTGAATCACTCGATGTTCTTCCCAATCTTGCCTTTGCTTATGAGCTTTCTATCGAGAGATGGAGGATTGAGGTGGTGGAGGCCCAGGTGGAGGACTCAGTTTCTCTGGTTCGCAGACGTGCCGACAGAGGTTGTCATTCATGTAATATTTGATTTATATGAATAGAAATATATTTTCTAGTCCAATGATGTGCATTTAAATAAATATTGAATCCATGGATGCTTTTAATTGCTTATACATTATTGATTATATATGCTATAGTAGGTCTAACACCATTATATAGCATGCTTGTCTTGTTTTTTGATTATTGAGAGAGCAAATTGTTAACACAAGCAGGATTGGAAAAGCTCAACGGGGATCTACATCAACCATCTGAAATAAGGTATATTTCGATATCCTTTAGTGTTAGACATTTTATTTCTCTTGCATATTGGGAAGGGATTGATTTATGCGGTTACTCTGTCTATTGTGGTACACCCCAAGCCATAGGAAGTTTTCTCCGTAACATAAGGAGTAGGGAAATTGTCCTTGGGACAAGCCCTATTAAGGTCTCAAAAATCAATACAAACCCTAATATTTCCTTGTTTTTTGGTCACGGGAACAATATTAGAAATCTATTCCGTTAATGGCACAGGGTAAATGAACCCAACCCTAACAATTTTTTCAACTTCTTCCTTAATGGTCATTTCCTTCTGTGAATGTGCTTGATGTAACTTTTGGTGGACCAGCTTGGTGTTAGGGTATGTCCTAATCTCATGAACAATGATCAAAGGACCTATCCCTATCATGTATTCATACGTCCAGGTGAAAACATTACTAAATTCCCTAAAACAGGTTGTATAAGACTCAAGTTTCGAAGAAGAACAATTTTGTCCCAAGTGAATGTTCTCTACAACTCTTGGTTTCAATGATATGTCGACCAGAACGGTCTTAGTAATATTACTCAAATTACCCTCGGACACAACATTGTGAATGAGTACTGATGACTGAGGCGTAGTTACAACATCATATGAAACCAAAGTTTCAAAATGATCTTCTACCATTTGGTAACTGGGAAGGAAAGAGGATCGATGATGATGATATTTCCAAGGCATCTCATTTAAAGACATGATTTCCATGATGGATTCATCTGACGAAAGAGGTTGCAAAAGATAATATAGTTATGGGGGAGGGGAATTTAACCAATATGGTTGGTAGTAAGGGTTGTATGCCACCAAATGATGATCATTAATGGTGGGTTCACTGCTGGATTGGATAGCCTAGTAAGTATCTTCAAAATGACTAGAAGTTGTTGAATCAACAACTAATTTCCCTTTAGTCGAAGTGTTGTGACTCCTCAAGGATATCATGTTCACACATGCAACATGTGAAGGAGGAGGGGGATGTTTTAATAGAAATACTCCCATAAGAGAGAAATATTTAAGAAGGCCTACTCCTACATTCTAATACTGTGGAGCCGACAAGGCTAGGAGTGGAACATTGTTCACGGAATTAGAACTCGTGTCTGGAGAACAAAACTCTAGTTGATCAACAATAACAATATTCCCTTGGAATGGGAATTGGACCACTCAAAACAAGAATGGAGCTACCACCTGCATCAGGTAGAACCAATTCCTACCTATAAAAATGTTGTATTCTAAAGGAGCATTCACAACCTCGACATGAATAGACATTGATTTACCCCATATTTCTACCAGGAGAGAGGATAACAATCCATAAGGTTGAAAACCACGACCATCAAAGGCCTTCAAAGTCATGGGTGAATGGTTAATTCTAGGGGAGACTACATCTCTCCAACAAGGCAGAGACATGACGAAAGTCAAGGCAGCTTCTTCCAATACAGTATGATGGACTTTCTTCCTAATAAATTTCGTAGATAGTTGGAAAGATAATTGATGGGATAGCCTTGACTTAAAATCATCTAGTTTAAAGGAGATAGCATTACTATTCTCAGGATCCATAGCTCCAAGAACTGGAAATAGGTTCTTGCTCTACACATGACATGTTTGGATTACTTCGAGGGTTGACATAACACACGATTCCTGAGCCAAATCTTCTACTACATTGTAGTATGGAGCAGCTTGCGCGCTCGTGTTAAATATTGATTTTAGAATTGTACTCTTGGGTGGCTAGAGGATTGTGTCAAGAACAGGTTTTTCAATGTGAAGACCATAGGTAGGAAGATGGTTCGAGTCGTAGTTTTATCAGTTGAAGTGTTATCATTTTAGTTTTTGTAGGAGGATCATAGTTCTGGGATCTGGTGGTGAGACTAATCGTTTCACTAGACATCATTTTGACCTCATTTATAGAAGATGAAGAAGACCCATGCAAGGATTGATGATCAATCAATTGTTGTTGGGTAGGGAAAGGATAGTCAAAACTACCAGAGTGGAAGTGTTTTTTCATAAATTTGTTGATTTCTTCACCTCAGGGACATTCTTTGGTGAAGTGGTCATCTCCACACATAAGGAAGAGAAAATTTTCCTTCCTCCTGTTTTTAGATTTGACATATGTGTTTTGTGTTTTATTATTTTCCTGTTGATTCTCATATTTCTTAGATTTATTTATTCCATTCTTCTTTGTTCCAAAATATTTTGAGGATTGAACCACATTCACTTCGGTAGAAACAATAGGAGAAAGGAAGGTCTTGGGATTTGTGATAGTTTGGCGAGCAGTTGGAGCAGGTTGGTTTGCTTTTTTGGGATTTAGCTGCTGACTATGTCTAAATAGAAACAAGTATGTCATTGGTTGTTGGTTATGTTGAAGGTATTTAAGGGTTTCAAGTAGGATAGGGAACATTCAATATTAGATCATACAGAGTACCTGACTAGGAGTAAAAAAATTCTAGGTATTGAGCTCGACTGATAGCTTTCTCTTTAGTGACAACACCTCCCATGGAAACATCACTAGAAATGGATTAAAGAAATTATTTAGTGAACCAATAGACAATTAATTCATCGGGAATGGGATATTTAATTAATCTAAGTCATCGTCTCCACTCATGTATATGGTCGGATATATGGATCTAATTGGTTTGACGGAGCGAGGTCAAAAGATCCTTACCCGTTTCATACCTAATTGGAAGTTGAAAATGTGTCAAAATGCCATTGCTAAGGTGTTAAAATCCCAAAAGGAGTGATGAGGCAATTCTATATACCACTTAGCAACAGTTCCAATTAGAGTTCTTTGAAAAAGTCTCAAACGGATGGAGCCATCCATTAAACAGTTTGACGAACACCGCAAATGATAACTCATTACATGTTTTTTGGGGTCCTCGCCAGGTTTACCATCAAATTTTGGTATATCTAAAGGTAACTTTACATGAATAGTTGGCCATGAAGGATCATGGTGAATAATATCATTAATAAACCTTGACAAATTTGGCAGAGTGTGTGTGCCAAGAAATGGAAATTGTTGATTAGGTTGCGAGTACTAGTAATATTGGTAAGGCATCTGAGTACCAATAGGGTTGTAAGTGGATTGTCAAACAGGTGTCGATGATCCTCCTATAACAGGTTGGTTCGATTGTGGTTTATTTCCAAATGACCCACATGATGGTCCTATAGGTGGTGGGCATCTAGGCAGTGGGCCTCCATGTGGGGTACCTCTAGGTGGTGAACCTCTGGGTGGGCCTCCAGATGGTAGACCTCTAAGTGGTGGAGCTCCAAGTGGGTCTCCAGATGGGGAAACTCTAGATGGTGGGACTCTAGGTAGGCAACCATATGGTGGACCTCTAGGAGGGCCACCAAACATGCTTGGAAATTTCCTTTGATATGTGGGTACATTGTCCCAATTGGGTGGCCCCCATGGGGTATTAGCATTATCAGGATAAGGGATGCTGGGAAAAACATTTCTTGAGCCAATAGGTTTATAATTATAATGAACCATTGCTGGTTGATTTCCTGGGTAAGTGTACTCCCATGTGAGTTGATTAGACATGGGTTGGACCCATGATGGTTGTCCCAACGAGGAGGAAGGAGAAATCACATATGTGGTTGTGTAGGGTACACCATCCATGGGCTGCCCTAAAGAAATAATCTACCTGATATTTAAACTAGTTTGCATGGTTGTAAAGACAACTTGTTCCGGGGGTTTCCCCACATTCATAGGGTTCATAGGAGAATTAGGGATAGATGAGAGAGTTTGATTTGGTAGGGTAGGGATGGAAGGTTGGCTTGGATTGTAAGAAACCACACCTTGAACTGGTAGGAGGATATGGTATAAGCATAAGATCGAACAGGGGCATGGTACTCGAGTGTGGCTATTTTTGAACATATGGGAAAAGGAGAGACACTCCTTCTTATGTTCTCACCCATTCTATAGAAACAAGTGAGAGTTTCTGAACTAGCCTGAGGATTTCATAATTTGGGATAAAGCTTAGATCTTGTGGAAGAGTGGCATAAGATAAAGTGGTAGTTTCGTAATCAGAAATTGTTTGTCCCAAGGAAGTCTCCCAAAACGGAGCAGTTGGACCAAATTCTGATGCCATAGGGTCATCTGATGGATGGCAAAACACTCAATCTCGTGCAGCAGAATGGAATTTTATAGGGAAGTGAAAGGTCGAATCATGTGAAGAAGGAAAGAGTACCAATACCAGGTAGAGGTCAACGAATTCTCCAAAGAAGAATACTCTTATCTTGATTCAACAATTGGAATTCCTTCTATAGAAGGATCAGTTGTGGTAACCTGGTCCATGGTCACCCCTTGTCTTTCTTCCGTGGTAGCAGGAAATTTAGGTGGTAAAACCTGCAATCTACGATATCTCCTCACAGGTGGTTCAGCCAAAATGATGGCTAAAAATTTTACTCTAAAGGTATTTTAGTAAAAAATATCACACACAAACAATTATTCCAAGCTAAGGTCACAAGCAAACTTAAGTGATAAGAGGGGATGAAAAAGACAGATCCTCACTAGGAGTGTCAAGTTTTTGAAACTCGTGATATACTGCAGGGTCCAACAGTAAAACATGACAAGGAGGACTGGGATCGTACCCTTACCTAAATAATTGTCTACTAGGACAACACATGCAGAGTAGTTCCTTGAGTGTTCTTCTCGATGTATTGCTTCAACAATACTACCAAAAGGATTTCCTCATTTGGTATCAGTTCCTAGAAGGGTCTCCTGATATAAATAAGATACGTGGGAACACAAATCCGTGTTAGTGATGTCTTATGCACAACCATTCGAAAGGGGCCTTACGATATATTATTGAGTACATGAAGAAATTTTCAATATTCCTCAAGGGTGCATGAAAAGACATTCAATATACTAATTGATATGTGGAAGAAACACACGATCCCTAAGATACAGTGCAGGAAAAGAACGATAGCTCCTATGTTTATAGACGTTGGAACACATCTTCTTCCCTATCACTCAAATTACTAAGAATTTTAACCTAAGATACCATTCAATTTTATCTTGATAGTTAGTGAATGTTTATGGAGTGTGAGGTAATTGCAAGATTAAATTATCTAAATGCAATGCAATTTTTATTTTCGATGAATCATATCTAGAGCAAGGGAGAGATTCTTCCTTTCAAGCAGTAAATGAAAACACCATGCAAATTTAACAACTCATTCTTCAAGCTTCGAAAAACTTTCAGACACGCAAAACCTCTCAATGCTACACCTAAGAGATATCTAATATAAAAATGAAAAGGCTCTTTGATGCCTAAATGCCTATGATTTTCCTAATCAAGCTTTAGGAAGAAAACACTTCTAATAATCTAATCAAATCAAAATGCAACCAATCTAAAAATTTTGTTTGTTTTTTATGTATCTTTGGAGAAACAAATGCAAAGAACAAAAAACACACTAAAAAAGTGTAAGAATCCATAACATTTTCCTTTCTACAGATCTAGAAAGAGATTTTAAGATATCAACACACAAACCATAAATCCAAGACCAAGTTTCCACACAAAACCACTCAATTTCATAGCTTTTACTAAGACAACTTTTCAAGACTTGAACTCAAAAAATACATTCAGGCTAAGCACACTGTCAGACCTGTCAATGAGAAGAGGAGAAGATTGACAAAACCTAAACAAAATTCAAAAAATTCAAAAGAAAACCCTAGAGTTGGAGATGTCCTACCTCGACAAAACATGTAGGGTGGACCTAGCGCCTCATCTGTTGGCCGACGCACTTTGCTTCCTTCTAGAGTGCACCAATGATGCTCCTTGATTCTTGGAAGAAGGTGTCGACTGCGCTCCCTCATAGTGGGAAAAAGGTGTCAGGGAAAATCTGACACCGTCAAAGAAACCCGGGTGCATTAGTGGATCTAGAGAACCAAAAAAAAGTGAATAACCTTTAAGATAACCAATTATAAATCAAACTGGAATTCTGGTAAGTCTAGGCACTAACCAGAGAAGGAAAATGGGGTTGAAATAAGATGGATTTATCACCTTAGATCCTTGAATGAGCTAGAGAACAAACTTTGCAAGCTTGTAATAAAAAGCAAAATAAAAAAACTCATAGATATTATTAGTTTATCCCTAGAAGAATCGCCAGCTTTGTTACCAGAAATTCTCAATCAATGCGAACAAATATTATTTCCCTGGTCTACATGGGGCAGATCTAGAACAAAAAGTCACAGCGATGCATTCTCTCTCTATATTATTAGACTACTTGAATTTCAAGATCTCTTACCTCAACAACGAAGGTGTTCCTTGTCTCATGGATTCATTTGAGATCAGTTGTACCTTCAAAGAACATGAAGAACAAGACAAGATATTGAAAGTAACAAGATAATTCAATAATCTATACTAATGATCAAGGAGAAAAATAGTGAACGATTGATATTAACACAAATCATTCATGGGAAATGGGAACATGTTTGTATTAACAATATAAGAGAATAAAACTACAACCAAATCCTTAATGTTGGAGCTTTTCTCTCACAATGTCTTTGGCATACTTTCACACACACACACTACAAACTCTACAAATATCACTCACAAACACACTCTTTTCCTCATATACCAGTAGTGATTTTAGTAGCATAAAGGTGCTCTCTTGGTCCTCTTACCTCCCACATCCATGAAGGGGAGCTTGTATATATAGGACAAAGAGGGCCCAAAGGGGTTCAGAACTTTTGGGAGGAAGGTGAGAGATGATCCCTAGAGGCTAGGGGTACAAATGCCACCTATTACAAGTAGTTGGGATAAGCCTCCACGAGTATGTTCATATAGAAGGTTCTCGAAGTATTTTCTTTTGTACCTTTTGACAGTACTGACGCTTCCTATGCATCAGTAAGTTTCCTCGACGCTAATTTGTCTTCTAGAAACAGGTGTCACCGGCTCACCTTGTTAGTAGGCAAGAGGGGTCAGTCCAGTATGACGCTTTATGTCAGGAATCAATGTGTGTCAGACCTCCTAGATTTGAGCAAAAACGATCCTCAAAATATGGTTTGGCCAAATCACTTCAGGGGATTGAGAATAGAGACAAGTTTTGGGTATAACATGCCCCTGAACCCCCTACTGGGATGAGTGTATACTAAAACTAGGGTACAAACACAACTGAATTTAACATCTCTGAATTAAGAATATCATGCTCCACAACAAACACTGGGGATTCCTTGTCGAGGGGCACTATCGACTCGCAATGGTGATTGAATTATTGATCCCATATCTCATGGATTATCCCTACCTTGATCTGGGAATGATCTTGAATCCTGTTGTTGGAGAGGAGATCAATTAGACTATTAAATTTCCTCTTCACATGGCTAAGGGAAAGACCATGGATATTATGTATAGTTTCCTCAAGCTTCTCCATCTTGAGGCCCAAGCTCCATCCCTAGGAAACCTTTGTTACTAGTCACCCATTTTGTATTTAATTCGCCATAGTCATGACGATTTTCGAGTCTCCTTCAGCAATGATCGAATAAAATCCCCTGAGTTTGGCTTGGATAAGGCCATTCAAAAGGACTTCAACCTCCACCACATTATTGGTGTCTAAGCCTATAGAACCCTAGAAATCCCATAGAAAATAACCTATGAAGTTTTGAAAGATACCTCTAAAACCATTTTATCTAGGGTTTCCCTTCGATGCCCCATCAAATTTTAGTTTATGCATCCTTTAGGTGGTGGGTGCCACACCTCTAGGATGCAACTGTGCACTCGGGGATGTATAAATTTTCCAACGAACCCCAATATAGAATCCACTCCCCAATCATGAATCATTTGTTTCTCGCAAAGAGGCCTATATTCTGGAGGCGATATGGTGGAGAAAACAACCTCAACTAGAATGGAAGAAATATTGGAGTTCCCATCTATGGATATAGGTGGATACCTCTCTATAATTACTCTTGTACCAAAGGATCCTAGTCAGGGAAAATCGTCGAAAAAGAGCCCCGAGAGGCCCTATTCACTATAGTATGTGTGAGAGGGAAGAAGAGACAATGGACCATCTACTAGATGATTGCACTTTCTCCTCAAAGTTATCAGATCTAGGCACAACCTGATTTAGGTAGTAATCCCATGTAAGGGGATCATAAAATAGCACAATAAAGGAATGGAAGGACAAACCATTCCATAATCTGGTTGTAGACCGAATTTGGAAGCTCTTTCCTGGATTCCTAGTGTGGCAAGTATGAAAATAAATAAATCAATGTATCTTCAGGGAAAAAAGGAGGACATTGGGAGATGTGTGGTGTATGATTTAAGTCCATATATTGGAAATATTAACGTTGAACAGGTGGTCAGACAAATACAGGAAATCCCCTCTTTGGTTACACTAATTTTCTAAGTGTCTTCAATGTGGATCCATTGTTCATTGGTTTTGAGAAATTGTATCACTCATATGAAATTGATGCCACTCAATTGAATGTTTTAATGGTCTCATTCTACATTATTTTGGCATCCAATATATAAATATGATAAGTAATGAAACAAACCTAATCATTTGACCCCTATCCAAATCATGTGATAAGAACTAGAATCCAATTGATAAAAATGTAGGAAACTTGTATCTTTTGAATAAAGGCACTACCACCTTCAACTCTAAACCACCATAGGTCAAACTAGATATTTGATGTGCAAGTTTATAAATATATACATGTCATGGCATTCAAGTAGTACTAAAATTAGGTGAACTTAATAGGATATTTTACACGTCATCACTAAGAACCTTTTATAAAAGGGGTTTCTTTATTCCTTCCAAGTAGAAGAGTGTATGCAAGCATCTTAACCATAGAGTGGAAATCATGGTATTCCCCTGCAAATTCATTGATCTCCTGGTAATTGATTTCACTCTTCTTCCATGGAAATAGATAGGATATGCCCATCATCATGACCTAAGGGTTCTTGAGAAATTGAGAGAGGTATCCCATGAATTAGGCTTCTAATGACATATGTAGCAGCTAGTGAACTTGGAAAACATTGAAACTTACTCCCTCAAGAGTATAGCCACAACAAGTGTTCCCTAATAGTTAGTAACTAATGAGTTATCTCTTAAGGACTATAGGTTAGTAATCTATCTGCTAACCTATAGTCCCTGTAGCATTACCCCAAGTTTCATTGATCCCAACACATCCAAACAAATATCAGATCGAAGGATAAATATGAATCAACACTTGCAGGTTGGACATGTGTGTTGCTTTTCCTCTTGTACATTTGTGTTTTTTACAATTTCCCACCCACTATGTACATTACAATGTGGGCTCCCATGCACATTACATTGGGATCCCATGCATTTTCCAACCCATACAATCATTTCAAATATCATGATCACCACCTTCACAACATTATCCAACCCTCTAACACAGGACCCGACTATCTAATGTTGGACCTCCTTTGTTGTTTGCTTTATCTATCTTTCTGTAATGTTATATATCATATGATTCTGAACACGTTGTCCTCCAAGAAAAATGAATTGAAGTGATTGTTTTGTCAATCAATGGTGCATATCTGTGTCATGATTATATCTTGGTGTGGTGAAATTATAGGGATTGTAAACTCAATCCACCGGTGATGGAATTTGTGAGGAGAATATAGGAATGACAACTCGTATGGGGTGGAAGTATAGAATGGGTGAAACACATGAGGAATAAGAAGGTGGGATATCAAGCTTAATCGAGCCCATGTGAGACCATAAGGAGGGAACAAAAAACAAAAAAAACCAAAGAACGAGTTATTTCCTTGGTTTAGGTAACTTTCTAAACCGTTTTTCCATGGACAATGGATCCAATTATTGATGGCACGAGAAGAAGTAAACAACGAAATGGATTAGTTTGGAGGCTATAGTGATTGATACTTGGTGTGATTCCCTCCTCCTTATAGGGAGTACAAAAGGTTCGGTTTTAAAATCAATGAAGGTAGGTAGGTAAGGGAGCTTAGATGGTTCAATTAGTTTTTGATATGTTTTGTAATACTTATAACCTAGAATTTGTAATATATGGTTTGAAATATTAGTATTGCTTCTGAAGTGGGATAGCAATATAAGCGACATGAGGTAGACTACGAGGGATTCACCTTGTTGACCAATACCTTATCATGTTCATTCATAAAGGGGGTTTTTAATTATGAAAAATAAGGTCAATATATTGGAGGTATTGGGGGGCAACAAATAGGGTATGGATGGTTTATAGGTATTGGGGGGTATAAAAAGAGGTTTCTAATAAAAATAAGGAATATATTGTAAAAATAGGGGTTTTTTAATTGGAAATATGTATTGGAAGGGGGGCTCAACAAAAGGATTTTTGTAAGTAATTATCAATATCTAGTGAAATTATGGGTACTCTTTATTATCCCATGAACAAAGATGTTATGACATGGTTTCACTAAGTGAATACCTTGTGGGAAGAGGTAGACAAATCATCTTCCACTTGCATGCCAATAGTTCAAAAACTTAACTTGTTCCCATTGCATGTTCGAACATATCTCAAACACGGTGACTATTTCTAGTGGAATACAAAAAACTAACAAATTTGGAGGATTATAAATTCTATGCTTGTTTTAATATGGCACTAGAGAATTTTTCTTGCAATGTTTTCCTTTCAACTAAAAAATTTATGGGCATTAAATATTTGAGTAATTTCCACCAACCCAAATAATTTATACTCACTAAAAATTGACCCATATGATAAAACAAAGATATTTTGGGACATAATGTTCTATCCCTTAACAAAAAGATGGGAATCATGAATGGATAAGCATTGCCCACCTTAGAACGCCATCTAGAAATTCCCCATCGAGACATGTGAAATACATCCTTAAAAGAAGTTTTTCTCATGTAGTTGTTCTTTTAAACATGTGCATGTGGTCCTTCCATAAGTTCTTAAAACCAAACAACACCTTGTCTTGTTACAAATAGCCACAAAATCCCCAGTCCTTGCACACATGTTTCAGTTCACTCTTAACACAATATCACTCGAAACCTACACGAATAAAAAACATGTAAATACAAAATATTGGTATCGGGTGTATATATTCATGAAGTTTGGGTGCTTCAAAGTAGTAAAAGAGAAAAAACATCACCAATAATTGATACAACAACTAAAGGAGCAAAATTGGTGAAATTTGTGAATAGCATTGAGCATTTTACCTTATACTTGGAACAAGATCGAAGACTTGCAAAGTCTAGCTCTCAATGCCCAAAAACTAATTTGGTCTCTTCACTGAGTGATATTCTTGCTTTAAACCTATGATTGCAACCGGTTCTAACCCCCAGATCACCCCTAAAAAAATTATCAACATCTATGATATAACCCATTTCATAGAAAGTGAGAAAATGAGATCTAGAAGCAAAAATTTGTAAGCCCATATGATTTGCTTATTTTTTGTCTACTTATGCAACCATAATGGTCATTTGTACCTAGTAAGCTCATATTCAAATACATATTTTGCAAGTTTTCTCCCAGCTTCATCTACAAGGTAGCAAAAAACGTGAGGGAAAAGAGGGAGCAAATAAAGAAGTTGAAGAAGCATTTATCGAGTGTGAAAGCACAGATACATGTTAATGATGAGCAGGTCGAAGACAAAGTACATCAAAAAAGTTTGGCTAAAATTGCTTGGAAATAGTGTCGAACTAATACATTAATACATTACCGCATAATTGATTTCAGCATGACCTTCTGTAAGGCTTCTGGAATGAGTATCAGTCTGGAAAAACCTGGCATCCTTTATAATAATATTGATGCTGCCATTCTTATGAATATAGCTAGGGTTCTACCTTATCAGATGGAGTCGATTCACACAGGGTTCAAGTACCTCGTATTTTTCCTCAAGTCTCTCGGTTACAGGGTCACTGATTGGTACTGGTTAGTCCAGAAATTTGAAAAGAGAATATGTAATTGGACCCACAAGCTTATTTCCCTTGGAGGCAGGTTGATTCTAGTCCAATCAGTGCTCTCTAGCTTACCAGTATATTGGCTGGGATTGGCTCCTATTCCTGTATCTATCTTACACACGCTCAGAAGCATTATGTTTGCCTTCTTATGGGGATCCTCTGAAACACATCGTAGATATCATTTTGCCAGCTGGCAAAGTCTCTCATGGCCAAAAGAACAACAAGGTTGGGGAATCAAGAATATGCATTGGTTTAGTATATCACTGTGTCTAAAAAACCTCTGGATGGCACTAATGAATGATGGTCTTTGGCATTGTGTCCTTATGGAAAAATACTTGAAAAACCAAACGGTTGTTGCATGGCTCAGGGCTAAGATATTTAATACTCAGAGGGTTTCCATCATTTGGAGGGATTTTTTACAGACCTTACCCTAGCTGGGCTGTCACTTGGCTTGGCAAGTCGGTAATGGCAATGATATTTGGATCGGATTTGACCCAATTATTGGAGATCCTTCCTCTTCCACCCTTCCTGGGGACTTGAGATCTTTCCTGGAGGACCTGGACATCTGCACTCTTTCTCAAGCACACAATATATTACCTGACTCACAAGAATACTTGTATATTGCAGATGAGTTGGGTATTGTTGGGGACTAGAAAATTGCATGGGAAGGATACACTGCAGGTCTGGCACAGGGTGGTATTCATCTCTCATCACAACCAGATTCCCTTGTATGGGACTTCAACAAAAAAGATGGCTCCATATCTGCAAAACAGGATTATGAATGTATTGTAAACTACAACACATCTCGGGCCAGCAATCGCACAGAAACATTTATTTGGAATAGTGCTATCCCACGTAAGATTGGTTGTTTCACTTGGCTGGTTTTTAGAAATAAAATCCCCACCTGGGATTATCTCCAGAAAAGAGGATGGACGAGCCCAGGCATCTGTGTACTGTGCAATGTAGATGAGGAGACTGCTTCACACTTATTTAACAAATGCATAGTCTGGAATACAATTCTCGGTATCATCTATGAACAGTTTCAGATCCCATGTCCTTCTTGTGTGGATTCTCCCTCCACTTTTGTTAGGAACTGGATCGGCCATTACTCAAAGAATTCACCTCTTTGGTCTATTCCATTCCATATGTTGTGGAACATATGGAAAGCACATAATATGGCCATATTTGAAGGTAAGAAAATGAAGGTACACATCATTGTACAACAAATTACATATCATGTACAGACTTACTCTTCTCTGCCAGTCAAAGTTAAAAAATACAGGAAAGTCGGGAATCCTCCCTGTATGTATTTCCCATGTGTATTTTTTGATGGTGCATATGTCAATAAGACAGCAGGTGTTGGTTACAACATATATTTGAATGAGTCACACCATTTCGAGTTCGCGCTGGGGGTTGGATATGGCTCCAATACAAAAGCAGAATTACTTGGCCTTTGGGATCTTTGGCTATCCTCCCATATGATGGGGATACCCTTATCCCACATATTCGGTGACTCTCAAGTCATCATTAACTGGGCAAAGGGATCAACTGCTCTCTCCCCACCAGAACTCTTTCACTGGTGCCGGGAAACACAAAAAAAAATTTCTAGCTTTCCAGATCTGTTGTTCATCCACATCTACCGAGAACACAATCGAATTACTGACCGTCTCTCTAAAACTGCTCTCACATTTTCTCAGGGTATTGGTTGTTTCTCTAAATTTATGGAGGATCATTTGATCTCTTAGGACTCATTTCAGCTCTTTTGAGCTTGGATAGGGGAGCTTACTCCTCATATTGATTGTTGACATGCTGCTCATAGAGCGGCCTCTTTTAGACTGCTGATCAAAACCCTTTGGTTCTCAGTAGATGAGGTTGAAGGGACGAACTCCACACATGATGAGACAGTATTTCTGATGGGAACCTTCACATATTTCTATAGCCTTTCCCCCTGGCAGAGTCTTGATGAGAATAATGACCATATGAGCTGTATACTTATAAAATGTAACCCACTACTGGGATAGCTGGATTGATGCCCTTTGATTCTTAATAAGAATAACAAGGACAGGATTTTTTCTTCCTAAAAAAAAAAAAAAGACAGAGACTAAATTCGTATTGTCATGTTTAATATTTTCTATGTTTTTTTAATGGCAGTAAAATAACTGCTAGAATGGATTTGAATTCAAGGTTGTATTTCTCTTGTTCAAATTCATTTAAGGATGGGATTTTTATGTCATGTTATTCAATTTTTTTGGCATTAGTATAATTGTTGTCAAAATAACCTTGAACCAAGAGCTGCAAATCTTTAGTTTTTTTAGCGACTTATGAATTGGGGTTAAGTAATAACATTGTTCACAAGATCTCGGTTTTTTTAACTTGATTGTCACTGATTGATATGATTTCAATCATAGTTATGTGCAATCTTTATCGACAAGAAAACATTGTGATGGTAGTAGAAAAAGGGAAGTTTGAAGCATTCAGAGACACTTAGATTGTTGCAGACTTCCTTCTTCACTAAGAGTGAGTGTTGAAGTTTGTAGCTTGAATAAGAGCTTCCACATGGGTTCAGTATGAATGTGATTAAAGCAGTTCAAGTTAAAACTAGTTTTTAATTCACTTTAGTAATAAGGCAGAAGTCTTATAACAAGCACATCTCACTAAGAGACCCGAGGGTTAGCTCTAGTGGTAATGATAGAAACATGAGATATCTTCCCCAAAAATTGGAGAGGCCATGGGTTTGACTTTCTTAATCATGTTGGGGTTAGTATTTGTAATCAAGGTCAATGGTTTACCCCATTTACCATTCATGAATTATGGGGAAGTACTCAAAGGGTTTTCTGGATGGTTATTCTTTCATAAAAAAGTGCATCTCACTAAGAGATTAGGATTTCAACTCAAGTATAAATGCAGGTCAAGATAGAGGATTTACAAACTCTACACTCATATACATTTTGTTGAGAGGTCAATTTATTCATCAGTGCAACATATCTAGAGCATAGCAAAGGAGCTGCAATTAAGAAGTAGTAATGAAACCAACACAAAGTTTTGTATAATCGTATGGATCCATATGGGCATGTCTATATAGTTGTATGGACATGTCCATATAATCATATGGACAAGGCCATATAGTAGGATGGTAGCCATTAGACAAATTGTAGACGGTTTTCTCATTTTTAGCTAGTATATTTTTCTTAGTAATTGTGCATATCTATTTTTGGGTGTATAGTACAATTGCTAGTTTCATAGTTTGTGGAGGTTTTCGTGTAAGATTTGAATTGTTAATGAAATTTTTATTTAAGGTAATTTCCTCTGTATTTTTTTTTTTGTTTTTGCTATTTACTTTCCAGTTATATGTGTGATTGTTATCATGTGAAGAATTTAATTTTCTGCAATTAAAAAATAGTTTTTCTTATTTGAGAAAATAAGAACAATAATTTTCACCTAGGATTTGGAATTCTAACATGAATAGGTATACTAGTTTATTACTTTTTTAAAGTGTACATCAATGTCATGTGAAAGGACATAAATGAATTTGGTTTTCCTATTGATATGTAAATGTAAATAATTGATGAGGTATAAGATTTCGATGCATATATAAGGGATTTGTATACATAGGTCTAGGAAAATTGGGAGAGGGTATTGAAAGAAATATAAGACATGCATACATGAGGAGAATATATAATGGTTCTAAATCACACGTATTGGTCATTATTTTATCAAGGAAATACCAAAAGGAATAGTATAGTGAGTTCAATGTAAAAAACATTAGACCTTATCAAATCAAGAGAAGATTTGGAGATAATGCCTATGACGTCGACTTTCCATGGAAATTACATCTCTTATATTTAATGGGACTCTTGTTATTCCACAAGTTATGATTCAAATGATTTTGGAGATGAAGATAAAGAGAATGAAGAACTAGGTTGGATGGGAAAATGGAAAAAATGTTGAGGAGAGAATGGTCAAATTAAAAAATAAAAATAGAAAAGTATTGGAAGATAAGGTATAAAAAACAATATGCATTGAATACAATTAGTACTTAGTGATATTAATAAGTAGGCCTAATAAAGAAAAAACTTTAATCTTGGAACAAAAAATCCATAGATTTCTTAAGGGCAACCTAGACATTGAGAAAGCACTCTGAGATTTGCAAATGAGGTGCAAAGTTTTCCATTGAAGAAAGTTCCATGCAAGAGCATCGAGATGAATGCTTGATTGGGCATAAGCAAAAGATGATGAATGAAGAGAATGCACAAAAACTAAGTGTAAAACAAAACACATATGAAAATGGAGTGTTCGACATAGGGTAGCATACATGAGGGGAGAATAAATATGGTGCTCATGATAGAATACGAAAGAATGGAATTTGGAGATCAAATGTATAGACACATGGAAAACAAAGCACACCAAGAAGTGAAAAAGTTGGATACTTGGAATAAAACAGTTGAGCTTCTTGGAAGAAAAAATAATTGAAGTAAAACATTACAAATTCATGGATAGTGAAATAGCTTGGTTTGATCCCAATTGTGAGGAGAGGGAATTGGTTGAATTCAAATTTCCATCAAGGGTGGGGGAGGTTTTCCCCAAGGAAACAATTTTAGTCTCAAAAGAAAATAAAATATGCATCGAAGAGGAGTCTAACAATATTAAGAATAACATGTCATTGGAAGAAATCATATGGATGTCAAGGATGTTGAGTTGGATAAGGTTGATTGGTTAATGTAAGAATAGGATTGGAATTTGAGTCGTGATTTTTTCTAAGAGATTGAGGAATATGAAGGAAGCAAACTATTTTGTGGATTAACAAATTGCAGAGAATGGCCACATTGGTTGTGTGTAATCTACACATAAATGAAGTTGTACTTAAAGATATTGCGAGGATTAGGGAAATCCCAAGGGAATATATTCTATTTAATCTAATTATAATAATGATTTAATAGATCCATTACAACCTATCATCTTAATTGAATTCAGTACACGCATATTTTTTAATGGCCTAATAGAATTAATGGTGAGAGGATCCAAACCAAGAACCTTACTCTATTCATTTCCTAGGCCTTGGTTCATTACGTTTATATTGTTATATTATAGAGTTCATTATTGTTCATCTCAATATTTGTAATTGTACCCATTGTCTCCAATATATACCAAGGATATCTAATTTTAGGGATGATCAAAAGTTATTTATAAACATAAGGTGTAAAGGAGGTTTCCCCCCTTGTAATGGCATTAGTATTCATTCACTATTACACTAAATTTATGTGTGGCATCATTGAATTGTGCTTTTCTTATGCATATTTTGCTAATTGGTCCATAAAATTTGATATCATAGTGGACAATCCTTGGTTTGGCTCCCTGAAATGAGCCATCTTACCATTTTCACTCTAACTTTTTTTTGGATAATTGGAATTGTCTAAAAATTTCAATGTTGTTATAGGAAAGAGAAATGTACATTGAGTAAGAAAGTTGGAAACTAGTTCATATTTTTTAGAGTTATTAGATGTACAATTTAGGGATTTATTCTAGTCCTCAAACAAGGCTTAAACAAGTGGTTAAAGTAAAATAGTCATATTTGAATATTACAGGTCCAAATGAGTGTTACTTATGGGATTGGATCAAATAAGAATCTAGTTTTATCAGGCCCAAATTTCAGACCTATTATGTAGATATTGGAAAATTAGTAGTCCATCCAAGTTTTCTCGCCTAAAAGACACAAAAAATAGTGGGTCTTGGTATCTTGGCCCTAACTTTATCTTGGAAGGTCTCAAGTGCAAGGGATGAACAAGAGCCTCAAGAAGACATTAGAGTACATCCTGTAAAATATTAGAAACATAAGGCCACAATAAATGAAGTTGTAACTATTATAACAATGGCCAAAAGAGAAAACCCTAAAGCAAGGCTTTACAAGGTGTTCTAGCTTTAAATTATCATAATTTTTGATTGGGTGCTCATTTTGCGGTGATTCAAAAAGTGTTAGAAGGAGGAATCGGAGGACAATATATATGAATTATTTTTTGTACCATTTGAGGATAAGTTATCAAAAAGGACCATTACCATGGGGAAAATCAAAATTCTCTTTGTAGTAGCAGAAAAAATGGAAGAACCTACCAAGTGGATGAAGATGCTAAGAGAAATTATGGAATTCCTCGTCAATTGGCAGAACATTTAAACATAAGATGAAACTTGGAAGGATAATTTATTCACATAGAAGAATCTACAAGTAATCAAGCATTGAGGGAAACATTTGTTTGAAAGGACAAAGCATGTTAAACCCATAGGTCTTGGATCATTATAATGATATTGCTATATTATTTTTGTTCTTATCATTCAAATCATTATTTGTAATAGTATCTTTTGCCTCATGTGTATACAAAGAAGATCTAGTTTTATGGATCCTCAAGTTTTATTTGTAAAAGTAAGGTGTAAAGGAGGTTTCCCCATAGAAATGCAATTCTTCACCATTCACTCACTCACTAGATTCAGGCATGTGGACTTACTAAGTAGGGTCTTTTTTATGTTTATATGGATACTAAAATCCATAATACATTGACGATCATTATTACCACATATTTAAGCAATAATTTTGAATCTTAGTGCTTTCAAATCAAGTGCAAGACGTATTCCAAATACATGATATCACACCCCCATAATTCCTGACACCTTGGAACTAATCAAAGAGAATTTAACAAAACCTTATTGTCCTAATCCATAATCAAGCTCAAATTCATTGATTTTCCTTTACTAATGTGTGTTAAACTAAAATAAAATGTATCTAAAATGAATTGCAAACAACCCTTGATCCTACATCAAAAGAACAATATCTTAAGTAATCAAGCAAAAACAAGCAACCCAAAGAACTATCCATTCATAAGAGAGAAGGAAACGAATAAGCCTTGCACAAGATAACACTAACTTGATATAATATATTTCATGTCCTCGTAATGTTACCTTTTGTTGGAATTCCATTCCCTCACACCGTCTTCACTTAGTCCACTAACCACAAGTTGGTGTGGTAGGGTAGCCTATTAATTTGTCACAGTAATCTAGGGACTAAACACAAGTCTCATCAAAGATTAATAACAATAAGTCATGAAAATGGTGTAATTGTGCTACAAAATGAGTAGTCGCTCTGTATATTCACACAAAGAATGAGTAATACAATACAATGATCATGCTGCAAGCATGAATGACAAAGCAATTCGAATTCCCAAGGAGATCATTCGAATTGAATGAATGAGTCTAGCTTAACTGAATGTAAGCCATAGTCAACACTCAAGTTAACCATTGATCAAAACCGTAATTGACTCAACTGAGCCCTAACTAAAGTCGGAGTGCAATAAATGATTGAGCCTAACTAAAATTAGCTTAGACACATGTCACTACAAGCCAACCAATAAGTGGTAGCACATCAATGACTCCAATGAACCCCGATGAGGTTAACTGAAGTGTAACTGACCATCAGAAGTGGTTGGAGGTGCCCCTGTTGACTCCAGTTCATTAAATAATCTATTTAATGAAGGAAGGTGCCTTCACTACTTTGTTTAACTGATTGTAACCATCAGTTAGCAATATGGGGCATTAATGACACTCAGATCACCCCCGGAGTGCTCTAGTTAGCCTCCCCGAATGTAGGAGAAGGCTAAGTTAGCCTCCTTGAATGAAGGTAGGCGTGGGTGTGCTCATGCTGATGTCATCTAGTGCTCCTTTGATGTCAATTAAGTCAATAAAACTTAGGATAGTGGTTTAACTAGGCCAAATTGACCAAAAAGAGTGTGTATGGTGGTAAATGTCTCCAACACCCCCCCTTAAGCTATACCCGGGAGGAGTAGAAAACATAAAATGCATAAAAATGCTAGGTCCCCAGCAACTAATGCCATAGGTCACCCTATACAATAAAGCAACTGCTTAATATAACCAAGAAAATGGGGAAAACCTCATGGGAAGAATACTCCCCCTCAAACTAAGCTGTAAATCAAGAATTGGTTCTTCTATGCAGCAGCATCCTGAGAATGTGCATGTGAACCTATGAATCCAAACTAAATGAATATGTCTGGAGGAATCTTCCATTTTGGAAGAATAACAATGCACTCAACTGAATTAGAAATATAAACAGTTGCACAGTGAAAACTGGACCCATGTAGAGTAGCTGAAATCATTTGAAGAGAGAGCAAAGGTTCTTGAGGATTCAAACCATGTGTGGAACACTCAAGAAAATGATATGTTGCAGCCTTGAACAACAAACCATGAGTGGAAAAATCAGCCCCAAATCTTAGGAGCAAGTGTCCAAGCAGATGCAGAATGTCTTCCTCTTTACTAGTTCTATGAGGAGATGAGCATGTGACCAAAGGTAGAGAAGCCCTAGGACTGTGGAGAGCGAATGCTTGAACTCCATAATCTGATATAGCTTCTGAAATAGCTAATGAATCACATAATGAAATATCAGCAACCTCATATGAGGAAACTAACACCAAATCCCCATCAGCAGTTTTGAAGAGAAAGTGCGGTACTTGATTTTTCACACTGGAATTGGTGAGAGCAACTACAAGCAAGACTGAAAGCTCTTGGAATTTAAAATATGAAACAAATAATATCAGATCAGAAAGTTAATCAGATCTAAATAAGTTCACATCAGATCCAAAACTATGAAATCAAATCAAATCCCCTGCAGCAGTTTTGTAGGAGACTTGTGGTACTTGTTTCTTCACACCGTTGATGAGAACAGCTACAAGTAGTACTGAAAGATTACGAATTTGATATATTAAACCAAGAAATATCAGATCATATCTAAATAAGATCATATCATATCCAATAAGGTTAATATCATATTCAAATAAATGGTTAACCGAGACGGTGGATGCACAACTTTCTTCTTCTTCAAAATTCTGAATTTTGGTGCATGCAATCCTACAGGAATTTGCTGGAAGATCTAGATCATGGGGAGAAAATGGATCACTCTGGTAATCTGATATTTCTTCTAAAATATCCAAAGTATCACATATTTGCACACCAGCAACAACATTAGAGGAAGAAAAAACAAATTTCTCTTCACTTTCGGAAGCAATTACTAGTAAATTTTGCACAGAATTCAAAGGAAAATCACTAATGAATGTTTGCATGGAAGTGTAGCAGTATTTTTCTTCAATATCAAAGATTCGAATGTCTTCTTCTGTTTCAGCAATATGAGGAGATGAGATATCAGAGATCTCATGAACTTTCTGAGCATCAGGAGAAGGAGTCACTGCATGGAGACTTTCTTCAATTCAAATTGACTGTGTAGAAGATTTTGCTTCATCTTCATCTTGAACAACTTCATCAGAGAGAGTAGAGGCTGACACTTTTGAGTAAAGAACTCTTGTGATACTGGTTGTGATCTCCAAAGTGCTATTATGATCCTCATTGTGCTTGCCAAAGGTTATGTTCAATTTTGTCCAGAGATCCTTTGGGTATTCAGCAAAACCAATAAGGTAGCACAAGCTAGGAGAAAGGGCCAGACATATTGCTCCAAAATCTCTATCACCACCATTTAGCCAGTCATTCTCATTCTCATAAGACTCTTTTCCAAGTCCAATAGACACCTCATAGAGACCTTTTCTCTTCATAGATGCAATCATCTTCAACTTCCATTCTGAATAGCTTGTGAATGGGGTGAGAAGAGGGACTGATGAGTCCATTCAAAGTTGTACCTGTTAAAACCTACAAATCACAACAAAAAAGGGGCACCGTAAGGTCGGACAACCTACACATTTTAGGCTTTAATCACACCCAGCATAGTTGATCAAGCAAGCTTGACCAACAATTTCCTTACTTGGGGTATTAAGTGGTAAGCCTTGGCTTCTGGTGCAATGCTGGAATTTTTGAGCTTTGTTCAATTTTTCATGCAAGATCTGTCAAAAACATTGTTTTTGAGAGATCTGAGCTTTGTCCCGCCATGAGCTCTGATACCATATTAGTCTGTCACAGTAATCTAGGGACTAAACACAAGTCTTGTCAAAGATTAATAACAATAAGTCATGAAAATGGTGTAATTGTGCTACAAAATGAGTAGTCACTCTGTATATTCACATAAAGAATGAGTAATACAATAAAATGATCATGTTGCAAGCATGAATGACAAAGCAATTTGAATTCCCAAGGAGGTCATTCGAATTGAATGAGTGAGTCTATCTTAACTGAATGTAAGCCATAGTTAACACTCAAGTTAACCACTGATCAAAACCCTAATTGACTCAACTGAGCCCTAACTGAAGTTGGAGTGCAATAAATGACTAAGTCTAACTAAAAGTAGCTCAGACACATGTCACTGTAAGCCAACCAACAAGTGGTAGTGCATCAATGACTCCAATGAACCCCGATGAGGTTAACTGAAGTGTAACTGACCATCAGAAGTGGTTGGAGGTGCCCCTATTGACTCTAGTTCATTAAATAATCAATTTAATGAAGGAAGGCACCTTCACTGCTCTGTTTAACTAATTGTAACCATCAATTAGAAATATGGGGCATTAATGACACTCAAATCACCCCCAAAGTGCTCCAGTTAGCCTCCTCGAATGTAGGAGAAGGCTAAGTTAGCCTCCTTGACTAAAGGTAGGCGTGGCTGTGCTCATGTTGATGTCATCTAGTGCTCCTCTAATGTGAATTAAGTCAATAAAACTTAGGATAGTGGTTTAACTAGGCCAAATTGACCAAAAAGAGTGTGTATGGTGGTAAATGTCTCCAACATAGCCAAGGAAAGGATGCCTCAAGAAATGGATGGAGAATTGCTAGAGGTATCAGAACCCAAGAAATATTAGAATTAAACTAAATAGTGCACAATAAATTGTCCATAGTAGTGGTGAGAAAAACCCTCCAATTGATGCTTGAGGAAGATCCAAGGGCCAAGCAACCATGAGAAAAACGATGCATACATTGACAAAATGGGATAATCTCCTTCACTTTCATGGTCAAAATGATTGCTAGGACACCTATAAGAGTGTATGTATTTCAAGTACATCCATACCCTCCCAGGATCATAAATGGTTTGAAACTACCCCTAAAGGCCATGTTATCTTGTTGGTAATTCTTCTCCATTATGTGCAGAAACAATGAGATCAAATGTTCCAAGGTTGGATAATAGGGTCCAAAGTCTTAGGAATGAATAATGATATTTGATTAAGTTTAAAGCACCCAAAATAACGGGAACCCAGGGTAGAGTGAGAAAATTTATGGAATGGGATAAGATCAAGTAGACCCGAGAGCATATGAATGATAAAAGTGCCTTTGAGAGATAGTTACAAGTGACTTAAATATTTAGATAAAATTAAAGTATATAAAGAGACATACAATTTGGGTTCAATCAACTTTTGAATCTAAGCATGGAGACTTATTGAGTGTCAACATTCCATCCATTCAGGAAGCAATCTTAATTTAAATTAAAGAAAGCATTAATATAAAGGCATGCAAGCTGGGAAACCATCTTGATCAGAAAATTTTAAATGTAATTCAGAAGAGAATATAATAAAAAACAAAGAAGATGAAGCAAAGTGTAACACATGCAAGCCACATGTATGTGCAACCATGAAATGTTAGATGAAAGAAAACAATATGTCAAGAAATTAAATAACTACGGTTATGTTGATTAATTTTGAGATGTTTTGCATTATAAGCAACAAAAATGATACCCATTATGGACTTATTAGTAAGATTAATCACAAATGTGTGGCTTAATGACAATTTTGAAAAGCAAACAATAAGCATTGAATGAACCTAAGAAAAAGTGGGCATCTATCTTTATCCATGTTTACATATTCCATCTCTTTTAAAACATCTAACATGTTGATTTATAGTCATTTTATTGCATTGGTAACACTATTTTTTTTGCGTTAAAATTTATGATATGGTTACAATGCTGATATCAAATATTTACGTATGTTTTGAGCACATTATTGGGCCTCTGAATCACTTAGTTTGTAATTAATTAAATTCGCATTATTACAATAGATTCTTAAAGGAAAACATATATCTAATAGTTAAATATATGTCTCTCAACAATCCACAAACCGTGTGCAAGTTTAGCATCTTCATCATAAATATAATGCATGGCTTTTTCATAATTTTTCAAAAACTATCAATGATTTTGTTTGGGACAAAATCTATATAAAGCTCGGTGAAATTTTCTTACTTACATATATTTTTAATTAAGTTTAGATATGAACTTGTACAAAACGAGCATTGATAACTACATACCTAAAATATGGATTAGCATTCAAAATATG
The DNA here is from genome assembly GCA_001517045.1 of Pseudotsuga menziesii. Taxonomy (NCBI): domain Eukaryota; kingdom Viridiplantae; phylum Streptophyta; class Pinopsida; order Pinales; family Pinaceae; genus Pseudotsuga; species Pseudotsuga menziesii. Next base: position 106,497 of record LPNX010112146.1, on the reverse strand, counting down.
ATTGTGTTCATTAAATGTTCTACATCATCAAATCCTTGCTTCTTTGTTCTCCAAAATAGTCATTCCCCTTTTATGAACTCTATACATCTTTATCTATCACACTCTTTCAATTCCTTCATGATTTGTTATAACTCAACTTTAACATAAGTGTGAATGCTTTACATGTAAAATATTTTGAGAATTCCTCAAAACTGTCTAAATCACTTCTTCTTTGTTTTCAAACAAATAAAGAAACATAACTTGTTATTCAAAAGGTTGAATTGATGTTACAATTTTAATATTCAAGTAGGAAACAACCATTCTTCTATCCCGGCTTTTGTGAAACATTAACAAAAACTACAAAAGACCACAAGAGCCACTAACCAATACATGTAACTAAATCCTCAAGATGTTTGCAACCCATCAAATACATGTACATAAAAAGAGTTAAGAGACTTCAAAATATAGTCGGTACGAAGGACAAAATAACCCCCAAAAAAGAGACATCGTAGACTATCCTACGATAAAATATAACTCAAGAAGCTAAAACACATCATAGCTTCCTGAATCAACTAGTTACTCCTCCATATATTCTTCAAAAAACAAAGAGCCCTTCATTTCCCCAATTGCTTTCTTTGACAAAGAATCAGTCAAAGTATATAGTTCCTGGTAGACATGAGAAAAAGACATTTGAGAAAAATACTCCTTCAGCTTCACTATCTTCTTCATCCATAAAACTAAGTTGATAACATGTAAGGATGCCCTGCCAGTTCCCCACTCAATAACAATCCAAGAGTCACCCCAAATATTTATGTTTAAACTACCTCTTCTGCATGCCACCCTTTACCCCATCCCAAGTCCAATGTCAAAATGTCATATCATTTTTAGTATTAATGATTGGAACATCATTTTTTATGTATGTGTGGGATTCCTAAGAAAGTTATAAAAAATATAGTGTAATTCTTGTTATAACCAAACGTATGCATTATGGATTATGTTCTATATGTTCCCACTCTAGCATACATTTATGCATCATTTGATTATAAGATATACATGTTATCACTTTTTATTGAAATTAAAACAAATGTATTTAGTGGCTAATCCATGATAAACAATGTAAAGAAAAATATTTTATTAAAAATATTTCTTTGTAAAGTATATACATAGTTTACTCTTATCAATTACAAATATTTTTTTAATTTTTCATCACCAAAAAGTTGGATAAATATTTATTCTCCACCATGAAATTATCAAATCCAAAGGGGGGTAGTGTATGTACACCTCTGTAGACTTTAGCAGTTAAATCGCTGCACAGAGGGGGGTCCCTTGTCCCACAAACAAGGGGGTCTCATACACCAATTTGGTGTCTCGCTTGGCGGTGACCTTAAAAATATATTATTATTATTATTATATTTTCTTGGTTTTTATAAATAATGATATATAAAATATAATATTTATTACATATTTATAAATAAATTGACTTCGAATTTGATCACCCATTAGTATATTTTCTTGGTTTTTATAAATAATGATATATAAAATATAATATTTATTACACATTTATAAATAAATTGATTTCGTTGCTTTGAATTTGATCACTCATTAGTATATTTTCTTGGTTTTTATAAATAATGATATATAAAATATGATATTTATTATACATTTATAAATAAATTGACTTAATTGTGAAGAAAAGTTTCATGATTAAATACAATTGAATCAAAATGACATTAAAATGGATAATAACTAATATTGATGTTTGACCTTCTAAACATTCCACATTCCATGATATAAAGAGTGCTACATTTGAATTAGAATAACATTAAAAATGGATAATAACAATTATTAAAGTTTAACCATGTAAACATTCCACATCCCATCCCATGATATAAAGAGTGCTAAGCTCATACAAAGAAATTGGGTACTGCATGCATACCACTCTCAATGTGAGATATTTCACCGTACCTAGAACGCACCGTATCTTTAAGGGAGAAAGAAGTGCTGTGGCCATACGTCTCGGTTAATAATGTTTCTTGAATATAAAAATGAATATAATGAACTAAATATTTATCAAAGATTTCTTCACGACTCCGCTGGGATCGAACCCAGAATCTCTGGTTTCGTAGACCAGCGCCTTATCCATTGGGCCACAGAGTCAAAATCATGTTTAAAGTAACTGACTAGTTATATTTATGTTCTTGTTAAATTTTACTAAACATAACTACTACAAAAGGCAATTAAGTTGCAACTACTAAAACTCCTTTGAGTCTACATTGGGAATCGAACCTAGAATCTTTAATTTCGAAGACCATCAAAGAAGTTCAATAAAAATAATTACTACACAAAAGGAAACTAAGTTGCCACTACTAAAGCTGCTTTGTGTCTACATTAGGAATTGAACCTAGAATCTTTGATTCTGAAGACCATCACCTTATCCATAAAGGCAAGAGCTATCTATTGAGCTGCAGAGCATTTAATGTGGCTGCAGTAAGCTTGATGGTCGTTGGATCTTGAGCTGCATCACCTTATCCATAAAGGCAAGAGCTATCTATTGAGCTGCAGAGCATTTAATGTGGTTGCAGTAAGCTTGATGGTCGTTGGATCTTGAGCTGCTCGAGATCCAAGGGTCATCAAACCTGCTGCAGCAACATTAAATGCTCTGCAGCTCAATAGATAGCTCTTGCCATCCATAAACCCAAGATCCAAGGGTCATCAAACCTGCTCGAGATCCAAGGGTCATCAAACCTGCTGCAGCAACATTAAATGCTCTGCAGCTCAATAGATAGCTCTTGCCATCCATAAACCCAAGAAGTTCACTCTACATTTGGGGAAATGATTATTTATATTTTTGTGTTATATATAATTATATAGAGAGGGGGGAGAAAAGTCATTGGAGGTGATTTTTTTTTTTTATTATAGTAGTGGTGCTTAATTCTTTACGTTTTTAAGTTTATTTTTTCTCCAACTTTTTTATCACATATTTTGGTGTGTTCTCTATCTACCATACTGGTTTTGAGGTGTGACGAATCCAAAATGATGCTATGTCAGCCACAAAGTTCCAAGTTGTCTAGTTCTAATGTGTTTTAGTGTATTTTTTATTGGGACCAATACTTGAACATTGATGTGATTTAAAGTAGATGTGATTTAACATGATATTTCAAATTTCAAATATTCATTTTATTTCAAAATGTAGAAGAATTTTTTTTGAAAAATAATTTAAAAACGTGAAAATATTGACAATTACTTTGTACATAAAGTACTTTTATGAATCACTTATGGTAGATAGTTTTTTCAAGATTAAAATCAACCAACACCACGACTATCTTCACTCCTAGTCACCTCGTTCCATCACTAACGCCTCTCCTCTAAAGTGCATAATGCAACTAAAACAGATTTTGAATATTTCCTCCCCATTAATCGAACCTACGACCTTTGTATTTTAAGAAACAAGTATACTTTATAATTCAAGATGAATGAGTTTCTTTACTTTTGTTTCAAGATGAATGAGTTTATTTCCTTTTATTTCTACATAGATGGAAAGGTGTCTATTTGTACTACGTATTTGAGACTAATCATTTTTTATTTATCTATAAATAATGAAGGTACATGGTTACCACTTTTTTTTAGGTTAAGAGACTTCCACATTATTGGACATTTATAACTAGTTCAATGTGCTTTAATCTTGAACTTGTAATGTCTTATAGCACTAAAAACAGTTGTAGCAAATTCACTTGCCTTACCAAGTCATTCTTTTTTTCATAGAAAAAAGACAATTCTTTGGTATTCATTGATTCAAAGGTAACTTGTATACAATACAAAAGATACCACGTATATTCCAACAAACAACTACATATGTAGTGTTAGACTATAAACATGCAAAATATCATATCATCAAAACCAGAAGTACAGATCATCAAAAACAAAGATCAAGTTTACCCCATGCCATGAGCAACCAAACAACCGAGAAAACTAAAGTCGATTGTAGCAATATCAAGAACACATCAAGAATATATGATAAGTAATGTATCCTAACCAAATGGGTACAAAGTTGACAGAGGTAGATAGATGTTCATAAAAAATGGAGTGCCCAATACATCTAAGTGCAAAAAACCTCATGAGAGCAGTGATATATCAACCTTCCCTCAATGAATTCTGAAACCATAAGGAAGCCCAAATCACATCCAAGTGCTTCCTTGGACAATTTTTCTGTCGATGTGTTGAATTCTCTAAAGATATGCCTGATATCGAGCCTCTGGAAAATTCGCATAAAGTCCTGTAAGCATTGACACCACTAGATGAGGTCAAGTACTAGCAACTGGGATGTGCGAATGGTCCAGTTGATGATAGTTGAGGAGTCCATGAAAATATGCAGCTCAGGTATGTCGATAGAAGAAGTGAAATATAATAAGGCCTAGATTGCTAAGATTTCAGTTGTGGTGTTAGTGCTCCTCCCGCATCCAAGAATAAGATGAAAATAATGTTCATTAGAGATGTATAATAGCGAGCCATCTCCACCAAGTCCCGGGTTCGTAGCCCCATCAAAAAAACCAGCAGGATAAGAATAATATGGTGCAAGACCCAACACACAGGGAACCTTGGTTGGTAGGTGGATTGGATGATCAAAAAGTTGAGCCAATATGCCAGAAGTGATCCAATGTATATCCGGTTTCCTAGCTTCGAATAATAGTTGATTTATGGAAATCCAAATCCTCCAGATGACAAATATAGGAAGATATAATAATTCTGGTGTAGAATTGATCCAAGCCCCCATGGTCACAAGTAAGGTCGATGCATCCCAGATGAGGGTTCTTCCTAGTATAGCTGCAACCGATAAGCAAATCGACTTATAGAATGAACATGCCGTGAACATATGGTCAACTAATTCCTCAAGTAGCTGACATAAACCACATCTGTTAGGTCCAATACAACCTCCCCTGCATAAATTATCCCATGTGGTTAAGCGGTTTTCAGCGGCGAACCAAATAAAACATTTGAGTTTAATGGGGATATGCCAAGCCCATATTTGTTTCTGCCACCAATCCACATTCAGAGCCAAGCGAAAGTTGACAATGAAATTATAATTCGAACGCATCGTGACCTGTCCATCTTGCTTATTGGCATTCCAAACAAGAGTATCCACCTGTTGTGACAGTCAAATACCAGCCCAATTAAGACTATTAATGTAAGTCATGATCCATTCCATAAACCAGGTGCCACCCAAACCTAAATCAGTCACATTCAGCCAATATTCATTAGAAGTAGTCCAGTTAGCATGCTTGTGGGCATGTTTAAGAGTATAAATCCCATAATCATGGAGGTAATCAATCAATGAGGAGGAGAGCATATATGAATTATCCAAACCAACCATCGGATTAGTCCCCAGCTGTATAAAATCCCCATCACCCTCCTGCCAACAAAGAGCTCTACTAATCTAGTCATAAACATGAACAAAACCAATCCAAATAATGGAGGACCCTACAATATTTTTCACAGGCTGTCGAAGCCAGCCAATCAAGGAAATATTGCGGATATATTTTGCAAGAATAATCTCATGCCAGAGTCCCACACCGAAAAGAGCTAACCACATGCTTTTAAGACGAAGGAAAATATTAAACTAGTCTAAGGTGTTTAACATTCCAACCTCGTGCAGAGAAGGGTTGAGCAATGAGGTCCCAATGAGCTAGAGGCATATTCAAATGTATGTCGATCCACCCCAAAAAAACTGAATAATCTGTCGCAAGGAGTTCATGATGGAAACAAGGATTTTAATCAAAGAGAACCAGTAGACTGGAATACCACACAGGACCGAACGAATAGGTGTTAGTCTACCACCAATAGAGAGAAATCGGTAAGTCCAATGACTGATCTAATGCTCAAATTTTTTGATGATCCAACACAAGTCATTAACCAAATAATTCAAGGGCTTCAACCAGTAGCCAAGGTATTTGAAACCCATCTACAATGGCTCCATCTTATAGGGTAGAGTATCAGAGATATGAGAAAGTGTCTCCTCCTTAACATCGTGTACCAAGAAAGATGATTTCGTCAGGTTGATCTTCATCCTAGTGGTCGAGAAAAATAAGAATTTAATGGACTTAAAAATAGACCATTCTTCCACAAAACCATAACCAAACAGAACCGTGTCATCAACAAATAGAATGTGTGTGATAGATAAGCAAGAACAGAAAGACATACCATGTAACCTACCACAATTCCTTTCTTCCACAATAAGCAGGCTCATCCCTTTAATAGTCAAAAGAAAGAGTAATGGTGAGAGTGGGAAACCTTGGTGTAATCCACGTGAAGCATTGAAGAAATAGGAAGGTGTCCCATTGATCAATACAAATAAATTATCCAAAGTAACACAAGCCATGAGCCAATTGATAGTCCCAACATCCATCCCCACCTTTAGAAGAATGAGTCTCAGAAAGACCCAAATGACCCTGTCAAATGCTTTAATAAGGTCCATCTTGAGGATAAGAGCTTCAAGTCTTTTAATCTTGACAGTATGCATAAATTCTTGGGTAATACCCACAGCTTCCAAGATTTGTCAGTTTTTAAGAAACCCAAACTTCTCTTTGGATATAAACTCTGCCAAATCCGGTCTCATCCTGTTGGATATGACTTTAGTAATCACCTTATAGGCAAGATTGCACAAGGAAATAGGCCGAAAGTTAGCAAAGGTAACCGACTTCTTACATTAGGGGATGAGAGTAATGAATGCAACATTAAATTCCTGAGAGACATACCCCTCCAATATGGATTACTCAATTGCATCAAGTAGATTGGGTCCAACAATGTCAAAAAAGTACAGATAGAATCCAACCGTCTAGCCATTGGGTCCAAGACTCTTGTCCTTCGCAAACCCTTTGAGCATTGTTTCCACCTCGTCAAGGGTTACCTCCATGCCAACCCCAACTACCTCCTCAGGTGTGAAGAAATAAGGATCCCTGCAAATAACCAGTAGCTGGTCCAATATAGGTGGCACCACTTCATCCTTGAACAGGTGAGAGATATGACTAACAGGTACAGATTGTAACTGTTGTTGATCTTGCAAACAATTACCTTATGAATCCAATAATTCCCAGATAGAGTTACCAATATGCCAAGAGTTTGCAAATTTTTGGAAGAATTTAGTGGTGGCATCCCCTAATGCAATCCATATAGCCCTGCTCTTAAGGAGCCAATTCTCCAAATCATGGGAGAGAATAAGATCCTTGTGCACTTTGAAGGTTGCAAGTTGATTCCTCACTCGAGAGGATGCAAGTAGGCGATTGAAGGAAAAGTAGTTTGATATCCAGAGATATGGAGTCCAATTCCCTATCTCTACTCTTTTTAGATTCCTTTTTCCCACTCCACGACTTTGTGTTTGAGTCATTTGAGTTTATACACTAGACATTTCACGGCATTGAAATCCACAGGTGTGATAAAGTTCCACCAAGCATTGCAGACCATGAGTGGAAAATATTTATTAGATAGAAAGGTGTGATTAAACTTGAAGGGATATCAGGATTTCGAAGTTCCAATCTCCCAATCGAGACAGATGGGGAAATGATCCAAGATCTCCGAGGGGTGAGTCCAAGTTCTGTAACGATCCAGGAAAGGTAACACTACTTCAAAAGCAATAAAACGGTCAAGTCTCTTAGATATACTAGCCTCCCCCCTTCTTCCATTTCTCCAGGATGGAACCAAGTCCACCATATGAGCATTAACCAATAACTAAGAGAAATAAAAGGATAGGGGATCCTCTTGTGCATGAGTGCCCCAAATCTCTGCAGCAGTTAGTGTGTAATTAAAGTCCCCAACAATGAGAAGGTTAGGTAATGAAAATAAACCTCCTGCCATAACATAATCCCACAAAACCTCTATATTCAAATAAGGAGCATAACAGTTAAGCAAAGACTTATGGAAATCCAACCCTAAAAAATGTACATCCACCAAGATACCAACCAAAGTAGTGTAAGCCGAACAACGAGCAACCCTAGGGTTCCATCCCATTAAGAGTCCCACAGATAGTTCAATGGCATTGATAGCACAGAATTCCCAGGATGGGAAAATGATGGAAAAATACAAGAAAGCATGTTCCACAGAACACATAGTTTCCTGAAGAAATATCATATCCGAAAGGATTTTAGTTCCCCCTTCAACAATAAAGTGAAGTTCGCCCTTCGATAGATCCTCATAATCAGTGGGCGAAGCAGAATTGTACTTACCTGAGTTAGATGAAATAGGAGAAAGTATGGTGTCGAGAGTAGCAGAGACCGCTAAGTTCAGTGTCGAGTGTTGAAAAGTCGAAGATGGAAATGGACAATGGGATTTAAGGTGTCATGTGCCCCTATAAGAGTGACATCTGGAGGGAATGTGTAAATAGTCAAGACGTCGAGTGTACACCGACGAACCCCAATGTATGTCAAGTTCAGCTAGTATTCCCCTGGAAATATCAATCTCGACAAATACCCGAGCCATGCGCTTGTCAAATGCATGAAGGGAATCTTTGTCATTTGCCACAATTCAACCTAAAGTGTTGGACATCCCACGAAGGGCCTCACAAGACCAGAGCGGTAGTGGAAGGATCGACAAAAGTACCCATAGATGGCGCTTATGAACACGTTCATGAACCGGGTCAAAATAGGTGTACCAGTGGGAAAGAACGAGAGAACCCTTTCCAATCATACAAAGACCTTCAAGTATCTTCAATGTGCTGGATTGTTCCAGAAATAGGAAAAACAGCCATTTGTTTGCCAATCTGTTGATTGCCGGTATGTAGTCCAAAAGAGGTTTCCATTGTTATGTAGCCTAGTTGACAATACTCTCTGTCAAGTCGGTAGTATGCGAGTATGCTAATGAGAGCGCGACGACAAAGAGAGTTAACCTTCTCCATAACCACATCATGCCCTAGTACAAAATAGGGTTTGTGTAGTAAGGCAGTGTATGCTTTGGCTTTCCAATGGGTTCGGTCAAATAGTGGTGGTCTGTCTGCTGGTCGAAGAGGAGAGACGGGAAGGTTCCGGTTACGGTTCGGGACATACACCATAGGTGACCAAAACCTAAGTGACAGTGAAAGTCAGGGCGACAGATTAGGGCTATAGAGAGTCATGAGATCACGTCCCCAGAAATTTCCACCAAGGCTGCACCAGTAAAGCCCCAGTTAGAGGAGGTTAACAGATAAAATAAAGATACCCCTGTCCCGAGAAGAAACCCGACAGAGTATAAACCCTGCCCACAACACCCAGAGATAAAACCCAAGTGCAAGAAATATAAAAGTTCCCTAGCATAGGTGGTGTAGCGCACAGGTAAAATGAGTGCCCCGAGTTAAAAGGAGGAAAAATAGTCGAATCCCCAAAACCAAGATAACCCTAATAAAAGTAAGACAGTAGCAAGTAGTTTCCACTTTGAATGGTTGGTAATAAGCCCTCATGTAGTGAGGAAGGACTCCATGGCTATGAGATATAGTAGGTGGGTTCATAGGAGAGATTCGGGTGGGTTCAAGACATAAAACCATAGGTCGCCATCGTCGGAGCTCCATCATCACTGGAAGCGTTCACCAAGAAGGAATTCACCCCCACCTTGCCAAGTCATTCAAAATATGAAATACATGATTACCATTTTTTTAAGGTTAAGAGACTTCCGCATTATTGAACACTTATAACTAGTTTGATGTGCTTTGATCTTGAACTTGTGAAATTTTGAAGTACCAAAGGAAGTTTTTTTTTTTCCAAAGAAAAAAATCGTAAATATTTTATTCACATTCAGCAGATGGCCCTCAGTCCATTATACAAAATACAACTAAGAAGTTGTCATTTACAAAAAACTGCCTCAGAAGGAGCACAAATCCACATTCCATATCCAAAACTGATCAAACTGTAAAGTTGTCATTACATACAATATATCATCATAAGATCATAATGTTCACCAAAAACTTTTCAGCAGAAAAGAAATCAAAATCCATGCAAAAATTAAGTCTGATCGTAGCAGACTTATCTCACTCGCATGGTTAAAGTCCGTCATTCAAAATATAAAAGACATAAAACAAATGATTTTAATATACTTATGTGTACTTGAGATTAAATTATTAAACTTTTAAGATTAAATTTTTAAAATTGCTCATATGTGGGGGCTTTCACCCACTTGTGTACACAAAAGTCACAACCAAAATACCTCAAATGTAATGTGGATGTGAAGTAGATCAAGGCAATAAATTAAAACTTTTACGTATCAACTCTTTAGTGTGTCTATATATATGTTTTTCCTCAAATGTAATGTGGATGTGAGGTAGATCAAGGCAATAAATTAAAATTAAAAACATATATATATAGACACACTAAAGAGTTAATACTTAAAAGTTTTTCATTTTTACATCTATATTATGTTTATATCTCTATATTTATTAGATGCAATGTTCAAATGGATCTTTGTTAATCTTATACCTAGACAAGGTTGAGTTGTTTATATAAACAAGTGGAAATAGCAACATAGTTGCTAAGTACCTGCCTCTTAAGAAAAGTTTAATAAATATTTAAATTGATAACTTTTATTTATTGCTAATAACGTAATTGAATCCTTTATCATTATTAATAATAAAAAGCCTCCGCACAAAATATTAAAAACATTTTATTTAAAAACGCTTCTTAATTTAAACGCAATTTAGGCTTACATACACTATACCTGAGTCCGAACTTTGAAAATAAGTGATGCAACTAGAGTAGTCGCAGAGATCGTATATACAGAGATTCAGTGAATCCATGGCTTCCGAGGGCGATCATAAGGGGTGCATGGAGCAGCAGCCTAAATTAAAATTATTTGGAATGGATCTCACCGAACGATATTCGTTTCAGCCTTGATCAGCCTGTACAAATCTCTGCAAAGAAACTTGGTCATAAAATGGTGCCAGAAGAGAATAACCGCAACTTTCTTTTGTCCAACACAGAGCGGTCCGCTTTCAAAAGCTGGAGCTCTGCCCATGGCTCCGAACGCCCCAATTTTGTTTTGTCTAACACAGATCAGGGTTCTGCTTCCAAGAGCTCGAGCTCCGCCCAGGGTATCTTCCCTTGCCGCCATTGCTCAAGAAAGTTCTTGAATTATAAGGCATTGGGAGGCCATCAAAATGCCCATAAGAAGGAGCGGACTGCAAGCAAATCGAATCCCAGAGTGAACAGCCTATCAACTAACTTCTTTGAGTATCCTGCTGTAGGGCAGAAGCCTGCCCATGCTATATATGCTTCCAATGGTATACTTTCTCAGAATATTGAGCTGCTGTCAATCCCTTTATCATTTGTGAAAGGGGCCATAAATGACATTGAATTGGGGGACGATCACCAGCGATCTCTGCTCACTCTGCACAGAAGATCCTTTTTCAACCACAAGTGTATTGGAGATGATCAGTCTTTTCACAGGCCATGGTGGGACGACAGAGCCTTTGGGAATCGCACAGAACCGATCTCCAGTGTTTCAGAAGAAGC
>LPNX010112146.1:68067-94903 GCA_001517045.1 Pseudotsuga menziesii | reverse complement strand
AGACGCTGTTGTCCAAAGTTGAAGGACGCATTGCTGCGTTGAAGATAGTGTGAAGGAACTGTGTTGTGCGATCTGTTGCTTGAGGCATAAAGACCGGTGCTTGGCGTGATTTGGTATCCGTTGATTGAAGTCAAATTTTGGTTACGGAATAAAGTCAAATAATAACATAATAATAAAATATAATAAATGCTGATGTCATAGTAGCTATGTGTCAAGTGAAAACCAGATACCAAATCCCAATGTTGACATCATCTCCTATCCACCAATCAGCTGTTTACAAATATAGCTGTTTAACAAAAATTAAAAAAATATTTTGCCAACCCCTAAGTCATACTTTAGAAAACAGGGTTTAATTCTTTAAAGCCGCCTCAAAAAACACCAAGTAATACCCAAAGTCAAAGGAGTTTGACTTCGATCGATTACAATATACCTGCTGAGGCAGGTATAATAACATCACTTATATACCGAATAAATGTATATAATGTTTTGTTGAGATTTTTGAAAAAGAAAAAAAAAGCATGGAAGAAGTATCAATAATTTCGCATATAAGCAAGCACGTAGAGAAGTTGGTAAGTATCTAACTTGGATGACTGTTATTATTATTTTCTAAAAATGTACATACATATTTGACATTTTTCCTTAGTAGGGAACAAGGTTATAGGTATTTTAGATTTTTAGACATAAAGTTTCTATGTTATTATTAATCAACCCGATTTACAAATTTCTATGTTATTATTATTAGACATAAAGTTTCTATTGACATGAATGCAGTGTTCATTAGCACTAACTTGGCCTAAGCAAATTTCAAAAATTAGGCATTATATAAGTACAAGATATCAAAGGTTTGAGGAAACGACAAACCTAGGGTGAAATGCCCAAACATAAATACTAAATAACTAATTTAGGTACTCACAAGTGTTAATCATGATTGTTTAGAATTGGTTCCCAACCATGTGTTGAGCACAACGAACTCCCCATATTTGGACAAGTTAAATTAGAGGTTGATAGCAAAGGAAACTTGAGGAAGGAAAACAATTAAAGGCTTCAAGAACGAAGGGTTATTGATATATTTATGGTAATGTAACGTAGCTAAGTTGGTGAGGCCTAAAATAACAAAAATGATATTAAATGTTTAGGGGTGCGAATAAAAGGGTATTTAAGAGCTTGTGTCAGGAAAGGAAGATCTAAAGTTCAAGGGGAAAAAGTTGATTCGAGTGAATGCAATGATGGTAACGATGAACTAGTTAAGAGATTCAGAACTTCAATGTATGCCTTTGTAAGTGAGCTCCATGATTTTGGGTGGATCAAGGCATCCCTACCCATGATTCTAAATGTAAGTATTTTTCTTAGTACAAAAAACTAAGAGAAAGAGGACAACTATTTATGGAAACCATGCCTATATCAATGTCAAATGATATATAAAAATGCATGAAAGGATGCAAACTATAGAAATATGAAAGATAAATTGCATTCTTGATACACTAGATATCAATAAAAAAACATACCAGCAATAGGATAGATAACAAATGCTATCAATAATAAAAAAACTTACGAGTGATAAGAGAGATAACAAATGCTGATGTTATATCCATGCTTGATAAGACCAAGTTCTTGATGCAGTGGAATGGTAAGAATTTTGCTAAAGGATCTGAGAAAGGGGCATTCTCCAAGCTTTGAACTATGTCAATTATTAGTAGTCAAGGTTCACATCAAACCGAAAATCGATGTTGATGGTAAATTTTATGCTTAGTGAGCCTTGGGTGGTTGAACTTGCCCATAATCTTATGTTGAGATATCAAAGATTTAGACACCTTGCTACTAAGGGCATGGGAACTATGAATACGATAGAGATGGTTAGAATTGTGAACAATGTTTGTGGTGATGTTACTCTTGATAATTCTTCAAGTTGTGTTATAAGTTATTAGTTTAACACAGAGTGTTGCAAAAGTTGATCAAAGAAACCCATGGTTGGATTGCTTGATTTCATAGATAATGTTGTATGAACACCATATTTCAAATTATGTTTAAACATATTCTATCATCATTTTTCTATGTTGTCAAATCTAGTTTACCTTAAAGGAATTTGTGGAGGGAGGGAAAGAAAGCATGTGCACATACTTGCACATCATTTAAATCAAGCATGAAATGATTTTGAATGCAAACAAGAATACTTCTTTACAATTGCAAGTTTGGTTAATAAAATATTAATATTAATATTCACAAGTGATGACACATGGTAAATGGTACTTGGGAAAGAATATACATAAAAGAGAAATGGAGTAAGCTAATCTTGTCGTAAAAATGTTTACAAATTTGATAATAATTATATAGAAATTCTAGATATGGGTAGAGTTCCACCATGATTCATGTTTTTTTTTCATAATGTAATAATGTCTCTATGAATTTTGTTCAATTCTGAAAAGACCCAAATCATGAAAAAGTTTATCAATATTCTCGATCAATGAGAACTATGTTTTTTTGTATCATCAGATTTCCACAACAAGAAGGAAGTTAGCTACAAAAATAGATGACTATGTATAAGACCACAAGTAAAGAAGGAAGTAAGTACATCAAGACTTGGTTCCAACAATAAATTGAGAGAGAAAGAGAGAAAAAGATACAACACTAAGCTTGGCCAAAAGCTCATGACAAAACATAGAAACAATGGTCTCATTTTACCATTTAAAGTTAAGAACAAATGAGTACTATAAAACAGGTTATTAGACAATCATAAGTACAAATTAGCTAATTTGTTACCGCAAAAAACAACTAAAACATATGTATAAGCTACCGTTTTTAGAGAAGAATTTAATAGTAGTATAGTCCAAAGGTTTCTTATAATGCAACTAATTTTTAGTAGTATCTCTCTTAATCATTAATTGATTGACTTGATGTATTAGTTTGTTGTATATTTATTAATTTAATTGGTCATTAATTATCATTGGTTTGTACTATATTTACTAGTTCAACAAGTCATTAATTGTCATTAATTTGCAATATATTTACGAGTATAATTAGCCATTAATTGTTATTAATTTGTAACATATTTACTAGTTTAATGAGTCAATAATTGTCATAAATTAGTAGTATATTTATTAGTTTAAAAGGTTTGTGTATTATATTTGTAGCATATTTACTATTAAGCCATATATATTATGGCATTACATTTTTATTGTTGTATTAGTATTGTCTTTATTAATCGGATAGGATCTTAATTGTAATTGTATGGTCAACTAGAATTGTAATTGCACCATTTGCCTCCTATATGTATACCAATGAGGCCTAGCTTTAGGATCATCTCCTCTTCTTGTGTGTATTCAATACATTGTCAAAGGATATTTCTCTCTCGAAGAGGCTTCTTATTCAAACTCCATTCTTAAGGCATATGATTACTCTCTCTTTCTTATTTTATACTCTTTTGGGAATTTGCTACAACATTTGGTATTAGAGCCAATTTGCTTGACTCTTTCAATCAAATTTATCTTTCTCACATTTCTAGAATTTACAATTCGGGAGCGTTTGTCAAAAAAAGTGGTTCAGTGTGATGAAGCATGTATGCACTTTCAATAAATATTGGAAGGCTCCATTATTCATGAAGGAGCTGAAGATATTTTTTGACCTTTATGCCTGTGGTCCCATAGTTTTTTGTTGTTGTTAAACTACGTAAGGTTCCTCGTTTTTGTGATGATGTTGTGCTTTGAAAACTATTTCAGTTAGTGTTTTACGGGGTTATTTAGAGTCCTGATAGCTATTATGAGTCTTTTTTTTACCAGTTTGGTAAGTAGTTGGTTTTTTCTTGACCTTCAAAGTCTTGTAGGTTGAAAAGATGGAGGATGGTAACTTTGCAATGACTCTTTTTCTTTCATTCTTATAAATAACGAGAAAAACATTTTTTTTTCTTTTGAAAAAAGAATCATTTCCCTTATAAAACAGGTAATCCAAACTCATCATTAGAACATACACCATTTCTATATCATTACTTACACCATCATGGGTGGAACATACAACATTTGTCTATTACTACAAACTTAAACAGCACTTCATCCCATAAAGCAGTCTCTACCCAAAGTAATAACATACATTGGAACAGCGATCAATATAAATAGTGTATGTGAGGCTCAAACTGTCTATATGTTTATCATGTGTGAAGGTTGTTGTTATCATTTATGAGAAGTATCTACTCAGCAACAAGAGGATGAAGAGTACAAAATGTTTAGGTAACCACTCTCTGTCGCGGATAATAACTTTCGGTTGATAACAGTTTCTTTCTGAGAAGAAAATAAACTGCACTTTTTGCTGCACGCCATATCCCGAACTGCGACTCCGCTGGGGATCGAACCCAGAATCTCTGGTTTCGTAGACCAGCGCCTTATCCATTGGGCCACGGAGTCAAGATGAAAATTTCAATGACCATTTACTAAGAGTTTACTGTCTTTTTGTCTATATAGAGTCCATCGAGTATGATGCAGCTAAATCGGATTTGGGAGCACCAGAGGTGCAGCCTTCCCATGATTCGAACACGCGACCATTGTATTTAAAGGAGCAAGTATACCTTATAGTTCGAGATGGAATTTTGTTTTTACATAAATGGCGAGGCGTCCATTGGTAATAGGGCTGGGACCTCATGCTTTTTCACTTACTTAGAAATAATGATATCCTCCTTCTTCAAAGCCTAGGTTCATGTTATTGGATATTTATAAAGATTTATTTAAATTTAGATATATCAAGTATTGAGAGGGATCCAATTTTTTTAAGTATATATATATTTTACCATTTGGATCTTTCTCGCTACTTGAAACACTTGAGTTTAAAAAAGATTTATGCTAGTTTAATTTTTGCGCCTAAAAGCGCTCTACAGCGCAGTATGGGGGGGAGATCTTGTAACGTTACATAACGTTATGTAACGTTATTTTTATAAATAAAAAATAAAATTTTAATTATACGCCAAAATAAATGTCGGCCAGAAAAACAACCTAATATGGGGGAGATGTCGTAATCTTCCTACCTAACAAAACAATAAAAAAGTAAAAATTTAATTATCGACATAAAAAAATGTGGGTGAGAAAAAAAACACAATATGGGAGAGATGTTGTAATGTTCCTACTTAACAAAATAATAAAAAATAAAAAATTAAATTATCCACAAAAAAATGT
The DNA here is from genome assembly GCA_001517045.1 of Pseudotsuga menziesii. Lineage (NCBI taxonomy): Eukaryota > Viridiplantae > Streptophyta > Pinopsida > Pinales > Pinaceae > Pseudotsuga > Pseudotsuga menziesii. The sequence continues at coordinate 89,750 of LPNX010112146.1, read as the reverse complement.
TGGCCTTCCACATGGTTTTAAAACCATGTGCAAGGCCTTCTAAACAACCCATAGTTTTATTGTACATGATTTAAGAGGGCCTTGCACATGGTATTAATACCATGTGCAAGGCCTCCTAAACAACCCATGGTTGTAGGAGGGCCTTTCACATGGTTTTAAAACCATGTATGGAGAAATGTTGTAATGTTCGTTCTTAACAAAATAAAAAATATTATATGTCGACCATAAATAATATTAAATAATAAAAATAAAAATATTATATGTGGACCTTAAATAAAGAGATGTCTCTTTTGGTTTGAATCAAATCGATGGCTATATATATAGGACACACCAAAGTTGATAGTTCATTGAGTGCAATACCTAAGAAGAGCTTTGCACCTCGAGAGATTTGATCCCTCTCGACGCTTGATAGAGCCTAGGATTTGGATCTAGGCTGGTTTTATTGCATCGACAGAAGCGAGACGCCCTTCAACCAATTATGGGGGAGATCCTGTCACATTATTGCATCGAGATAAGCAAGGTGCTCTCCAACCCATTATGGGGGAGATCATGTCACATTATGCTAGCCGACATAAATAAAAAATATTAAAAAATAAAAAATAAAAAATATAAATTACATTTTGTCTTAAATAAAAAAATTAAAAAAACTAGAATAGATCCGTTTTAAACCTAGATCTATCAAGTACCAAGAGGGATCCAAATTGTAAAAAAATGTACACCTCAAGAAATTGGATTCCTCTCGGCGCTTGATAGATCCGGGTTTAAAATAGATCTATGCTAGTTTAATTTTTTTATTTTATTTAAGGAAAAATGTAATTTATATTTTTCATTTTTTTTATTTATGTCGGCTAGCATAACGTGACTAGTTTAAATCGATTTGTAATTTATATTTTTTATATTTTTATTTTTTAATATTTTATTTATTTATGTTGGCTAGCATAACATGACTAACGTGACAGGATCTCCCCCATACTCCGTTGGAGAACACCTCGCTTCTCTTGGTGCAATCAACATAGATTTATTTTATATCGGATTTATCACGTGGTGAAAGAGATTAAAATTTTTGAAGTGTAAAAAAATTATCTTACCTCAAGAAATTTGATCTTTCTTGATACTTGATAAATCCAAATTAAAATAAATTTATGTTGGTTTTAATTTTTTATTTTATTTTATAAAGTCGATATGATTTTTTTTAATTACTTTTTTATTTTTATAATGTAACATTACAACATCTCCTTTATATTAGATCGTAGAGCACCTCGCTACTTCACCGCATGAAATTCAATTCAATTACTTCATCACATTCTAAATAGAAAATTCTTTTGAATTGTATTTGTAAAGCAAAAGTCCATTACGACATTCTCTTAGGCCTAAGGGATAGCCCAACAGCCCACCATCCAGACTACGGCAAATGCAGACATTCCAGCTCCCTCTCACTCCATAGATACAATTATATCTAAATTTGAAGTTATAGGCCTCAACACCAAAGACTTTGTGGTTCTTTCAGTGAATCTTTTATTGTTGTGAATTTTTTTTAGTAATGTTTTTGCCTGAAATCCCTTTTTTTAAATAAAATGTAAAGAACGTTGTACTTTTCCTAATTCACACGATCCGTCCATGTCTAGAGCAATGCAGGTATTTCTTGGTTTCGTTGATGCAATTCACACAACAAAATATAAATGAATACCTATAGATTATGGTGCATTGACCTCGTTAGTTGTCCTCTCTCTCCATAAATCTGTGTGAGTTTTGGAGTAGTTTTATTGATACATGACACGACGAGCCAGAGACAAGTGTTTTTTTTATAACATTACAAATTCTATTAGTCTAGGAAAACAAAAATTACAAGAAAGACCTTGGGTAGAGGAGGTATCAGGTGGAAAAACCACCACCCGATCCTGTAAAAAATCGAGAGCCGTCTGAGAAAGTTTTTACAGAGTATGTTCAAAAATATGAAAAGCCCAAAGTAGCTAGTAGGGATCATAATTACAAAGTTTTTTCTTCCAAATAAATAGAGATGCAACCAAACTAAACACCAAAAGCAAAAACACCTGAAATAACAGTCTAACTCCTGAAAGGCACGTGGCATTGTTGATGGCTTGAGCATGGATCAAGAGGGGGGGGGTTTCTTCGAGGATAGGGCATCCCCATCCTTCTTCTTCCAAGTTGCTGGTGACATTGGCATTGGTTGTTAACACATACTATAGTGGCTCGTTGTTCAGGCCTTCGTCTTCCCTCACCCTCTTGAACAATGGTTCAATGGTGATCAGGATGGGGAATAGGGGAGCCTAAGCCAACATTGGCGCTGGTACCGAGCTGGAATCCCGTGAACTACCACCTGTCATGCTTCCACTTCCGCCATCCACTTGACCCACCTTCCCAGCAGTGCCATCCATGCATTTCCATGCAAAGGTGGCATCCAGACTGGTGAGCTGCCCAACCATTTCCACCATTTTTTCCTTCACGTCCTGAACTGTATCACGATCTGCACTCCAATTTCTCAGCATATCCTCCATTAGATTTCCTAGCATGTTTTTAGCCATCCAATGGTGATTAATTATGTTGTCGCCCTTCCCGATTGCTAAACGCTGGTTCAACACCCTACCTTCCCAATCATCAACAAGGATACAGACCGACATTGAGACTTTTGCTTCATACCCCTCCTCCATCTGAACACTGAGCCCCCTTTGGGCTTTCCCTTTGTCACTGCTGGCGCGTCGGGGCGTACCACGTTTCCTGGACATGGTGGTGAACTGGTTACCCAGGTGCTGCAGGAAGGGCCGAGTGTTCGGCGTAATAAGAAGCAACAGATCCAATTGTTGAACACTCCCAATGCTGCGAACACCTGCAAGAGTGAGGTTACCCTCAGAGCCGATGAACCAGTGGAGAATTCCAATGTGCACCAGGATTACGGACCAACACCGAACCTTAGACAACACAGAGCATCCCTCAGGCCGAAACCAGATGACAAGCTACGTAGAGAAGCCAATGAATCGAAACAAAAATCAAGTAGACCACCGAGACAATGTCGATATTTCCCATGGCTTTCATCTTCATGTCGCCACCCTAAAATTGCAATAACTATGTACCTGTAGACATTAAACACTCTTGCACTAGCATGAATGCGAAGGAGGATTCTAGACAAGTTCCAACTTAAGATGAGAACCGAGAAGTGACAACCTTCCCTGTCCGCACGAGGGAGCTTATGCTCATTGCAAGTGAGCTAAAGCCTGCGATTGTCCCGCCAGCATGTGTGGTGCCACACGATGGGATTGCGGACCGAGGCGCCCCGTGCCATCGGTCTGTCTTGCTAGAACCTGCATCCGAGGAGCCAGAGACAGGTGTTGGTTCAAAAAAATTTGTTTTATAAATAAATTTTATTTATTTTTAAGTTATGAAATTTGAAACCATTTTTAAGAGATTTATTTCCCATCAAAAGTGTACTAAACCAATAAGAAAATAAAATAGAGTCATCAATGGATTAGTATATATCCAAACCTTGGTAGCGAATAATAATATTATTAACACTAGGTTATGATCCAAAGGGGTTGGACCTATTGTTAAAGAGTGGGGAGCTTTCCATTAGTAAGGCAAATTTCAATTCCAATGAAAAAAAAACCAAAAGTTATAAAATAAATTGAGGTAGTGATCAAACATATAGTTCCACCCAAAAAAAAAATATTAAATAATGTCATAAACTAACTTTCTCAATTAAAAATCACCCGTTCAAATTATACATCAATACCCAAACACAACGATATCTCTCTCACCTTTTTTCTCAGATGAAAAAAGCATTCCTTGATATTCTATTGAATCAAAGGTAATTGGGTACATCATTAAAATATCAGATCGAGACATGTAGTATCTAACCACTATCCAGAAATACATAAACAACTACAAACTTATAGAACTGTCACTAGCAGCTCAAGTTTGCTTCGAATAGCAAATACAGATGGATAACAAATCCACCCAAAATACATAGTAACCTAGCAAAACCAGGCACCCAGCAAAGGTAAAAAAACCCTAGCTGGTGCTCATCAAACTGAAACCGAGCTCCATAGAAGCAAAAACATAAACCCCACCATAAGGCCAGAGCTGCAAATGCCAAACCAAGAATCCGACGCCGCAACAGGTGGAGGTCAATAGGTCGATGAGAAACAAGGCATAGCTGCCAAACACACCAAAAAATCACCACCAAGGAAACAACAACCACCTTTATAGAGGCACAAAACAAGAAAACGGTGGACCACCAGAGCAACACCTCTCGGAGCCGTCGATGCAAGAGAACACAACCAGGAACCGACGACCACCACCACAGGTCGTGCCGCAAATGTCATGGGCCGCCGTCGCTGCCGTCACCACACTCCATAGCCCATGGCCCTCTGGATAAGGTGATGGTCAATCGTGCTTTGTAGATAATTCGATCTTCGGCAAAATTTAAAATGTCCCGTTATGCCTGCCGTGAGAAGAAAGAAATCGAATCACAAAGAGTTGCAGCACGACAAATTTACAAAACGAAAATAATTTTCGAACAAGCTCAAAATAGATGTGGGGCGTTGGCAACTCTGAGGGGGGTCGAACTAAAATAATAAGCAAGTCATACTAATCAATTAAACTAAAATCATGGAAAATGTCGATGTTTCTCTCTTTTATATATATATATGAGAATTATGTCTATTTTAATATTAAAAAATTATATTTTTAAAATTTTTAATTTATATTTATTAGATACAAAGTTCAATTGGAATTATGGTAATTTTATAATATTCAATTCTATGTTGTTTATGTGAGGAACGTGACTTCAAGTTAAAACAACAAGATTTAGTAGCTAAGCTGCATATTCCCTGCCTTTATATGGTGAAAGCATGAATGGACAATAGTGCAATATAGTCAAATGGGCAGTGAAGCAGGCATGCACACATTATCGTTAGTGTAGTGGAGATCACGCTCACAACAAAAGTGTGAACATTGAGTTACATTAATCTTTGGATCAAGGAACAACTCACATAGATTCAAAATCAATTGCACAAGAGATTTGACATGAAACACACTGCAATTAGGAGTTGCAGTTGTAAGAATGTATTCAATAATCAAAAGTAGAGATACAATGTGATACACTTTCATGAATAGCAAGACAATTCGAATCCCAAGGAGATCATTCGAATTGCTAACATGAGAGTGGATTAACTGTTAGTTAGCCACACTAAACACATCAGTTAACCACTAATCACTACCATAATTGACTATAACTGAGCCCTAACTGAATCGGAGGCAGTAATGACTGAGTCTAACTGAATAGAACTCAACTACATGTCAATCAGTAGGAGGCGCCTTAAATCACTTCAGTTAACTCAAATCATCCCAAAATAGACAAATATACGAGGAAGGTGCCTCTCCAGCTCAACTTAACTGATTGTTAGGTGAAACAACATTCGTTAACTAATTGGTGCACTTATGACAAGAAGATCACCCCAGATTTTCTCCCTGATTGAAGGAGGAAGCCTAGTTGGCCTCCCTGATTGAAGGAGAAGGCTTAGTTGGCCTCCCTGATTGAAGGAGTGTGCTGGTGTGCTGATGTTGATGTTGAGTATTTTGATTCAATACTTAGGATAAGTGGGTAATTAGGCCAAACTGACCAAATAAAGATGCGTGGGTTGGATAATGAATCCAACACCCCCCCTTAAGTTATACTCATGTGGAAGAGTAAAAATAAAATACTAGGGCTCCGACAACAAAGGCCATAGGTCACCCTGTACAAAAAGTAACTCTAAAATGCTAAAAAAATGCCAAGTGAAGAAAAGGGAAAATCCCAGTGGGAACAAACCCCCCCTTCAAGCTGAACACTAAAGAAGTAACTGGTCACTCTGATGAACTCACCCCCAATAGTGAACAAAGGTAAGTGAAATTTTTCTCAGTAAAGTTCTTGGTGAAAATATATGCAATCTGCTCATCTGTAGGGAAGTATTGCAGAACAATTGTCCTGTCATGCACCAACTCCCTGATGTAGTGCATGTGGATCTCAACATGTTTGGTCCTTTTCCACTGAACTGGAACCATTGAGATATTGATAGCACTTTGGTTGTCACAAAATATGACTGTGGATAAAGCACTACCAATCTCAAACTTGGACAAAATTCCTTGTAGCCAAACTGCATGGATGCAAGCATTTACTACTCCTCTGTACTCGGCCTCTGCCGAAGAAAGTGCAATGGTAGCTTGCGTTTTGATAGACTAGAAAATGGGGCCACCACCAAACATAAACACATACTCGGAAGTGGGATTCCAATCTATGGTATCCCCTACCCAATCTGAATCTGTAAAACCAACCAACTGTAGATCAGAATCTGTAGCATAGTGAATGATGTAGGATCTAGTTCCCTGAATGTACTGAAGTATCCTCTTGGCTACCTTCCAATGGAGCTCATGAGACTGATGCATATATCTTGATACAACATTCATGACATAACAAATATCAAGTCTTGAATGTGTCAAGTATAGAAAGCTTCTGATCAACTAGCGGTAAATTGTGGAATCCATGGGTGGAGTGGATTTTCCCTTTTCAAGACTGATTCCTGAGAGGAAAGGAAATAGTGCAGACTTGCAATCAGCCATGTTAAAATTAATTATCAGGTCTTCAATATATTTTGATTAAGTTACCGTTATCCCATCATAGTCTTGTGTGATTTCAAGCCCGAGAAACTGTCTTAGCAGGCCCAAATCGCTCATTTCAAAAGCATCATGAAGAGCAGTTTTTATAAAGGAAATCGAAGCAAGTGTGCTTCCTGTTATCAAAAGATCATCAAAATATAATACTATGATCAGAATATTACCCTCATACTTCTAAAAATATACATTAGGATCATATTTTCATCTCTGGAAGTTTTGTGAGAGCAAAAAGGCATCCATTTTGGCATACCAAGATCTTGGGGCCTGTTTCAACCCATATAAAGATTTCTGAAACTTACAAACCAAGGAAGGATCTGATGTATATACTTCAGTATGCTTCATGCATATCTCCTCTTGCAAGTCTCCATGAAGAAAATCACTCTTAACATCCATGTGATGCACCTTACAGTGTTTGGATGCGGCAATGGCCAAAACTAACCTTATGGAATCCATCTTTTCCACCAGTGCAATGGTCTCATGATAGTCCACTCCTTGGACTTGGGAGAACCCTATTGCAACCAGTCATGATTTGTACTTGCATTTTGTGCCATCTGCAGCAACCTTAGTCTGATATACCCACTTGCATTAAACCATTTTCCTCCCAGGTGGAAGGGAAGCTAGCTCCCAAGTTGCATTTTTTTGGAGAGAGTTGAACTTTTCATCCATTGCATATTGCCATCTCGGATCTTTTCGAGCATGGTAGTAGGAATTTGTATCAGTAGAAATCATCAAATAATAGGTCTTAGACACCAAGGAATCATGACAAGAGAGAGAAATACATGCTCTTTGAAAATCAGACCGAGTTCTTCTAGGATCAACAGGATTTCCAATGTTTGTCCTGGTGGAAGAGAGTGTCTTTTTGGCCCAAGTTGGGAGATGAGTGGACACATCAGAATATAATTCTGAACCTAATATATTTTTCTCACTGATATCATACATCAGATCTACAATATCAGATCCTTCACTCCCATTTTCATCATCCAAATTATCAGCAGAACAGGAGGGAATTTCAACAGTTTTTTTCTTAACTAGTTCTACCTCTTGGAGAGGTTCTTCAAAGTGAACACTTCTCTCAATGAATTATTTGTTTGGTTCTGATATTCAGAATTTTGAATCTATTTGATTCTTCTAGATCTCCAATGAACAAACATTCAATACTTTTTGGTTGCAAATATTTCCTCTTGTCAAGTGGAATTCGAACCCATGCAGTGGACCCCAAAACCTTGAAATTTGACACATCCATTTTGTGTCCAAAATAGGTTTCTAAAGGAGTCTTTCCTTTCACGAAAGAGTGAGGGACCCTGTTCTAAATGTAAGCAGGAACATTCATAGCTTCATCCCATAGTTTTGCAGCCAAACCTTTGGCTTCCAGCATGCAAGTAGTCATCTCTTGGAGGGCCCGATTTTTTCTTTCCGCTACACCATTTTGCTGGGGTGTGTAGGGAATAGAGTGTTGGATTTGGATCCCACTATCAACACATATTTGCAGAAATTTAGAATTGATATACTCTCCCCCATTATCATACCTGAGAGACTTTATCTTCCTCCAAGAGACATTCTCAACAGATGCTTTAAACTCAATGAATCTTTCCAAAACTTCAAATTTTTTCTTTAGGAAGAAAATCCAAGTGTATCTAGAGAAGTCATCAATGAAGGTGAGTACTAACCGTGAACCACTCATGGATGGTGTAGGCATGGTTCCAGTGATATCATAATGAATCATCCCCAAAATACTTTTTGCACGGCTTTCCTTTCCTCGATCAAACTTGTGCTCAGGGTGTTTGCCAGCATTGCAACCTTTGCAAATTCCATTAGAAGTTTTGATGGCTAGGAGGCCTTCAACCATGGAATGTTTCTGAAGTTGCTGTAAGTATTTGAAGTTCAAATGACCAAATCTCTCATGCCAAATCCTACTTACCTCATTCCCATGAATCAGAAGAGCGGTGGGATTTGCATCCGCCACAAACTTGGAAAACTCATAGGCCTTAGCATGATGATTTACTATGCTTGTTGCAACGAGTTTCCCGGATGCAATCACTGATATATCAACATCATTCGGGATAAAAGTAACTCTCTTGGGCACTCTGGTGTGTGTCATTTGATATACTCTCAAAATATTGAAGGCCAAGGAGGGTGCATACAAAACATAAAAAAAGTTGTCATGTTCAAGTTTTACAGTACCTTTGCCTTTCGAAATGATCTAAGAATCATCTCCCATGTGGATGGGAATGCTTTTGTCGGAGTCTAGGAATGAGAAGGATTCTTTGCTTGCCAACATATGGTTCAAAGCACCAGAGTATATGATGAGAGCTCTAGGCTTCGAAACAATTGCCATGAGGGCATGTCCTCTTTCTTGTTGGATGTCTCGATCATGATTATCTCTCTTCTGAACACTCTCGGGAAGATTGACATTGTTCCTCTCAAGGAGAAGAGTCATTTCATGAAGCGTTTTCTTCATGCAGGCATGTTCAGGGTGAAATCCCTTCCCGCAATAGGAGCACTTGACTTTTTCTTTGCCTTTTCTTCCTTTGTTCTTGTGCTTCTTTGAGCCACAAGGCTCTTCTCCTTTGGCTTCAAAGCATCAAACTTAGTCTTTTGATTCTTTTTCTTTCCCTTACCCTTCGTATCTTTGGGCCCCAAAGTAAACAATGCTTGATCTTTGGAGGATCTGATGATCCCCATTTGCACAAGCTTGTCATTCTCATTTGTGAGGGACTCAATGAAGGCATTTTCCAATTTGGGGTTGTTAGCTTCCCAGTATGGAATGTGGAAACAAATACTGAGTAATCCGATCCAAGTTTGGTGAGAATGGAGAGAATGAGCTGATCATCCTCTTTCTCCACTTCACACTACTTTAACTGGAGCACTAGGTGCTTGAATTTGGTGAAGAATTCATTGAGAGTTTTGAAATTACTTGGGTGAAGAGAAATCAACTCATTCTCTGGCCAATAAATCCTCATGTCATCTTGCTTATCAAAGAGATCAACAAGTTTATCCCAAATTTCCTTTAGATTCTTCAATCCAGTGACATGGAAATGAATATCTTTGGAAATCGACAGGTACAGAAACCCAAAAGCTTCATCCATCTTGTTCAAGTATCTTCCTTTGTCTACAACGTGGTTTGGCTCTACCTCGATGTCCATTGTGACTCTGTAGATTCCCTTGGCACACAATTGAATCTCCATGTATCCCTTCCATTGGTGGTAATTGAAAGGAGTAAGAGGATCCACAGAAGAATCCATTTTTATGCTATAGCGAATGCAGTAGAAGTCTTCCAAAAAAGCTGCAAAAACACAAAAAGGGCACCGTAAGGTCGAACAACCTGCACTTTTCAGGTTTTCATCACACCTAACTTAGTCAATCAAGCTAGCTTGATCAACAATTCCTTTGCTTAGGATTTATGTGGTAAACCTTCGGCTTCTGGTGCAATGCTGGAATTTTTGAGCTTTTTGCTCAAAATGCAGCATAGATCCATCAAGGAATATGTTTAAGAATCAGATCCTTGTCCCGACGTGGCTCTGATACCGTGTGAAAATTGAGTCACAGTAATCTTGGGATCAAGGAACAACTCACAGAGATTCGAAATCAAATGCACAAGAAATTTGACATGAAACACACTGCAATTAGGAGTTGGAGTTGTAAGAATGTATTCTATAATCAAAAGTAGAGATACAATGTGATACACTTGCATGAATAGCAAGACAATTCTTATCCCAAGGAGGTCATTCGAATTGGTAACATGAGAGTGGCTTAGCTGTCAGTTAGCCACACTAAACACATCAGTTAACCACTAATCAGAATCATAATTGACTCTAACTGATCCATAATTGAATCAGAGGCAATAATGACTGAGTCAAAATTCAACTGCATGCCAATTAGTAGGTGTGGGCACATATCTAACTCAATTCAACTCGACGAGGTGAACTGGACTCAACTGAGTCACCAAAAGTTGTTGGAGGCACCTTAAATCACTCCAGTTAACTCAAATCAGCCCAAAATAGACAAATAGATGAGGAAGGCACCTTTCCAACTTAGCTTAACTGATTGTTAGGTGAAACAACATTCAATTAAATAATTGGTGCAATTATGACAAGAAGATCACCCCAGATTTGCTCCCTGATTGAAGGAGGAATCCTAGTTAGCCTCCTTGATTGAAGGAGAAGGCTCAGTTGGCCTCCCTGATTGAAGGAGCGTGCCGGTGTGCTGATGTTGATGTCAGGAGTGCGCTTTTGTGTTGATGTTGATGTCAGGAGTGTGCTGGTGTGTTGATGCTGATGTCAAGAATTCAAGTCAATACTTAGGATAAGCGTCTAATTAGGCCAAATTGACCAAATAAAGATGCATGGGTTGGATAATGACTCCAACAAAAAGTAAAGAGTTAGTAAGCTTTCATAAGCGTCATTCAATGCTAGTCTTACAAATAAACATTCAACTATTTATTCCAAAAACTTGATTGAAAAAATGATACTTGATTGTAGCATGTAAGTTTCTCTCTATAAAGGATATGAACAATAATTCATGTGTTCAACACCTTTGGTTGGGGCTCTTCCATGGAAGACGCGAATCAACAATTGAGGTAGAATTGCAAAGAATCAAAGAAGGGGTTGCCTCTGCATTCAACAAATATGGAATATGTATATGTAAACAACAACAATATAACTGGAGACAATAACATATATTCACTGAACCAAAAAGTTATGTAATTAAAATAAGAGGGCCAAAAAGTATTTCGATTCAATACTTAGGATAAGTAGGTAATTAGGCCAAACTGACCAAATAAAGATGTGTGGGTTGGATAATGAATACCACACCCCCCCTTGAGTTATACTCATGTGGAGGAGTAAAAATAAAATGCTAGGGCCCAAACAACAAAGGCCATAGGTCACCCTGTACAAAAAGTAACTCTAAAATGCTCAAAAAATGCCAAGTGAGGAAAAGGGAAAAACCCAGTGGGAACAAAACCCCCCTCAAGCTGAACACTAAAGAAGTAACTGGTCACCCTGATGAACTCACCCCCAACAGTGAATAGAGGTAAGTGAAATTTTTCTCAGTAAAGTTCTTGGTGAAAATATATGCAATCTGCTCATCTGTAGGGAAGTATTACAGAACAATTGTCCTGTCATGCACCAACTCCCTGATGTAGTGCATGTGGATCTCAACATGTTTGGTCCTCTTCCGCTGAATTGGATCCATTGATATCTTGATATCACTTTGGTTGTCACAAAATATTACTGTGGATAAATCACTACCAATCTCAAACTCGGACAAAATTCCTTGCAGCCAAACTGCCTGGATGCAAGCATTTACTGCTCCTCTGTACTCGACCTCTGCTGAAGAAAGTGCAATGGTAGCCCGTGTTTTGCTAGACCAGAAAATGAGGCCACCACCAAACATAAACACATACTTGGAAGTGGTATTCCGATCTATGGTATCCCCTGCCCAATCTGAATGTGTAAAACCAACCAACTGTAGATCAGAATCTACAACATAGTGAATGTCGTAGGATCTAGTTCCCTGAATGTACTAAAGGATCCTCTTGACTGCTTTCTGATGGAGCTCATGAGGCTGCTGCATATATCTTGATACAACATTCATGACATAACAAATATCAGGCCTTGAATGTGTCAAGTATAGAAAGCTTCTGATCAACTGGTGGTAAATTGTGGAATCCATGGGTGGAGTGGATTTTCCCTCTTCAAGACTGATTCCTGAGAGGAAAGGAAATGGTGCAGCCTTGCAATCAGCCATGTTAAACTTAATTAACAGGTATTCAATATATTTTGACTGAGTTACCATTATCCCATCATATTCTTGTGTGATTTCAAGCCCGATAAATTGTCTGAGTAGGCCCAAATCACTCATTTCAAAAGCATCATGAAGAGCAGTTTTTATAAAGGCAATCGAAGCAAGTGTGCTTCCTGTTATCAAAATATCATCAAAATATAATACTATGATCAGAATATTACCCTCATACTTCTGAAAATATACATTAGCATCATATTTTCATCTCTAGAAGTTTTGTGAGAGCAGAAAGGCATCCATTTTGGCATACCAAGATCTTGGGGCCTATTTCAACCCATATAAAGATTTCCACAACTTACAAACCAAGGAAGGATCTGATGTGTATACTTCAGTATGCTTCACGTATATCTCCTTTTGCAGGTATCCATGAAGAAAATCACTCTTGACATCCATGTGATGCACCTTACAGTGCTTGGATGCGACAATGGCCAAAACTAGCTTTATGGAATCCATCTTTCCCACCGATGCAATGGTCACGTGATAGTCCACTCCTTGGACTTGGGAGAACCCTATTGCAACCAGTCATGATTTGTACTTGTATTTTGTTCCATATACAACAACCTTAGTCAGATATACCCACTTTCATTGAACCAGTTTCCTCCCAGGTGGAAGGGAAACTAGCTCCCAAGTTGCATTTTTTCGGAGAGTGTTGAACTTTTCATCCATTGCATCTTGCCATCTCGGATATTTCCGAGCATGGTAGTAGGAATTTGGATCAGTATCAATCATCAAATAATAGGTCTCAGACACCAAGGAATCATGACAAGAGAGAGCAATACACGCTCTTTGAAAATCAGACCAGGTTCTTCTAGGATCAACAGGATTTCCAATGTTTGTCCCGGTGGAAGAGAGTGTCTTTTTGGCCCAAGTTGGGAGATGAGTGGACACATCAGAATCTGATTCTGAACCTAATATATTTTTCTCACTGATATCATACATTAGATCTACAATATCAGATCCTTCACTCCCATTTTCATCATCCAAATGATCAGCAGAACAGGAGGGAATTTCAACAATTTTTTTCTTAACTAGTTCTACCTCTTGGAGAGGTTCTTCAAAGTGAACACTTCTCTCAATGAATTATTTGTTCGGTTCTGATATTCAGAAGTTTGAATCCATTTGATTCTTCTAGATATCTAATGAACAAACATTCAATACTTTGCGGTTGCAAAGATTTCCTCTTTTCAAGTGGAATTTGAGCCCATGCAGTGGACCCCAAAAACCTTGAAATTTGACACATCCGGTTTGTGTCCAAAATAGGTTTCGAAAAGAGTCTTTCATTTCACAAAAGAGTGAGGGAACCTATTATAAATTTGAGCAGCAACATTCATAGTCTCATCCCATAGTTTTGCAGCCAAACCTTTGGCTTCCAGCATGCAGGTCGTCATCTCTTGGAGGGCCCGATTTTTCCTTTCCGCTACACCATTTTGCTGGGGTGTGTAGGAAATAGAGTGTTGGATTTGGATCCCACTATCAACACATATTTGCAGCAATTCAGACTTGATATAATCTCTCCCATTATCATACCCGAGAGACTTTATCTTCCTCCAAGAGACATTCTCAACAGATGCTTTAAACTCAATGAATCTTTCCAAAACTTCAAATTTTTTCTTTAGGAAGAAAATCCAAGTGTATCTAGAGAAGTCATCAATGAAGCTGAGTACATACCATGAGCCACTCATGGATGGTTTAGGCATGGTTTTGGTGATATCATAATGAATCATCCCCAAAATACTTTTTGCACGACTTTCCTTTCCCCGTTCAAACTTGTGCTCAGGGTGTTTGCCAGCAATGCAACCTTTGCAAATTCCATTGGAAGTTTTGATGGTTGGGAAGCCTTCAACCATGGAATGTTTTTGAAGTTGATGTAAGTATTTGAAGTTCAAATGACCAAATATCTCATGCCAAATCCTACTGACCTCATTCCCATGAGTCAGAAGAGCGGTGGGCTTTGCATCCGCCACAAACTTGGAAAACTCATAGGCCTTGGCATGATGATTTGCTATGCCTGTTGCAATGAGTTTTTCGGATGCAATCTTTGATATCTCAACATCATTTGGGATAAAAGTAACTCTCTTGGGAAATTTGGTGTGTGTCATTTGATATACTCTCAAAATATTGAAGGCCAAGGAGGGTGCATACAAAACATCAAAAAAGCTGGCATGTTCAAGTTTTACAGTACCTTTGCCTTTCGAAATGATCTAAGAATCATCTCCCATGTGGATGGGAATGCTTTTGTCAGAGTCCAAGAATGAGAAGGATTCTTTGCTTGCCACCATATGGTTCAAAGCACCAGAGTATATGATGAGAGCTCTAGGCTTCGAAACAATTGCCATGAGGGCATGTCCTCTTTCTTGTTGGATGTCCCGATCATGATTATCTCTCTTCCAAAAAATCTCGGGAAGATTGACATTGTTCCTCTCAAGGAGAAGAGTCATTTCATTAAGCGTTTTCTTCATGTAGGCATGTTCAGGGTGAAATCCCTTCCCGCAATAGGAGAACTTGACTTTTTCTTTGCCTTTTTTTCCTTTGTTCTTGTGCTTCTTTGAGCCGGAAGGCTCTTCTCCTTTGGCTTCAGAGCATCAAACTTAGTCTTTTGATTCTTTTGCTTTCCCTTACCCTTCGTATATTTGGGCCCTGAAGCAAACAATGCTTGATCTTTGGAGGATCTGATGATCCCCATCTGCACAAGGTTGCCATGCTCATTTGTGAGGGACTCAATGAAGGCATTTTCCAATTTGGGGTTGTTAGCTTCCCGGTATGGAATGTGGAAACAAATACTGAGTAATCCGATCCAAGTTTGGTGAGAATGGAGATAATGAGCTGATCATCCTGTTTCTTCACTTCACACTGCTTTAACTGGAGCACTAGGTGCTTGAATTTGGTGAAGAATTCATTGATAGTTTCGAAATTGCTTGGGTGAAGAGAAATCAACTCATTCTCTGGCCGATAAATCCTCATGTCATCTTGCTTATCAAAGATATCAGCAAGTTTATCCCAAATTTCCTTCGGATTCTTCAATCCAGTGACAAGGAAATGAATATCTTTAGAAATCGACAGGTATAGAAACCCAAAAGCTTCATCCATCTTGTTCAAGTATCTTCCTTTGTCTACAACATGGTTTGGCTCTACCTAGATGTCCATTGTGACTCTGTAGAGTCCCTTGGCACACAATTGAATCTCCATGTATCCCTTCCATTGGTGGTAATTGAAAGGAGTAAGAGGATCCACAGAAGAATCCATTTTTATGCTATAGTGAATGTAGTAGAAGTCTTTGAAAAAAGATGCAAAAACACAAAAAGGGCATCGTAAGGTCAAACAACCTGCACTTTTTAGGTTTTCATCACACCCAGCTTAGTCAATCAAGCTAGCTTGATCAACAATTCCTTTGAGTAGGATTTATGTGGTAAACCTTCAGCTTTTGGTGCAGTGCTGGAATTTTTGAGCTTTTTGCTCAAAATGCATCATAGATCCAGCAAGGAATATGTTCAAGAAGCAGATCCTTGTCCCAACATGGCTCTGATACCGTGTGAAAATTGAGTCACAGTAATCTTGGGATCAAAGAACAATTCACAAAGATTCAAAATCAATTGCACAAGAAATTTGACATGAAACACACTGCAATTAGGAGTTGCAGCTGTAAGAATGTATTCAATAATCAAAAGTAGAGATACAATGTGATACACTTGCATGAATAGCAAGACAATTCTTATCCCAAGGAGGTCATTCGAAATTGTAACATGAGAGTGGCTTAGCTGTCAGTTAGCCACACTAAACACATCAGTTAACCACTAATCAGAATCATAATTGACTCTAACTGATCCCTAACTGAATCAGAGGCAGTAATGACTGAGTCAAAACTCAACTGCATGCCAATTAGTAGTTGGGGGCACATATCTAACTCAATTCAACTCGATGAGGTGAATTGGACTCAACTGAGTCACCAAAAGTTGTTGGAGGCACCTTAAATCACTCCAGTTAACTCAAATCAGCCCAAAATAGACAAATAGATGAGGAAGGCACCTTTCCAACTTAGCTTAATTGATTGTTAGGTGAAACAACATTCAATTAACTAATTGGTGCACATATGATAAGCAGATCACCCCATATTTACTCCCTGATTGAAGGAGGAATCCTAGTTAGCCTCCTTGATTGAAGGAGAAGGCTCAGTTGGCCTCCCTGATTGAAGGAGAAGGCTCAGTTGGCCTCCCTGATTGAAGGAGAAGGCTCAGTTGGCCTCCCTGATTGAAGGAGCGTGTTGGTGTGCTAATGTTGATGTCAGGAGTGTGCTTGTGTGTTGATGTTGATTTCAGGAGTGTGTTGGTGTGTTGATGCTAATGTCATAATTCGAGTCAATACTTAGGATAAGTGGGTAATTAGGCCAAATTGACCAAATAAAGATGCATGGGTTGGATAAGGACTCCAACAAAAAGTAAAGAGTTAGTAAGATTTCATAAGCGTCATTCAATGCTAGTCTAACAAATAAGCATTCAACTATTTATTCGAGAAACTTGATTGAAAAAATGATACTTGATTGTAGCATGTAAGTTTCTCTCTATAAAGGATATGAACAATAATTCATGTGTACAACACCTTTGGTCGGGGCTCTTCCATGGAAGACGAGAATCAACAATTGAGGTAGAATTGCAAAGAATCAAAGAAGGGGTTGCCTCTGCATTCAACAAATATGGAATATGTATATGTAAACAACAACAATATAACTGGAGACAATAACATATATTCACTTAACCAAAAAGTTATGTAATTAAAATAAGAGTGGTTAGAGTGGCAGCACATGGGTTTTGTAAGCCAATATAATCTTAACCATATATAAGGAAAAAAACGATAAAATTACAATATCCTCATCCCAGAAGTTATCCAGACTAGGAGAGACATGGAAAAACTTAAAAATGAAAGCCAACATAATGGGAATCAAGCTCTTATATGAACCCATTGGTCCCAATATGTACATTTGTGTCATCGAACCTTGGCCACAAGGCATATTTAACGGGATTTAGACCAACCATTACAACACACTAAATTACGAATCACCCAAGTCTTTAGAAGAATATGTTTTGGGATATTTATTCATTATAATTAGCATATACAAGTAATCCACCCAACCTGTTTCCTTCCATATCTTTGCATGTCTCTCCACACTAGCATTGACTTTTAGGGTGGCTATTGTCGATGTAATCAAACTTTTCCTCTTAAGGCGAGAAGTCACTCTAGAATTGATATCTTCTAAGCCTATCCCCCAGGAAAATATTTATTCACCATTTGAACTACTCATTTCTAAACAAAGTGGTCCATGGCATGGAGAAACCTTCAAAGTAGACTTTGTAGATGAAAAAATAGAAGCAAAAAACAATAAACAATAAACGATTACACAAAATCGGAAATCTGACAATGGGAAAGAAAATACTTTGAGCATACATATGGAGATTTGAGCTCCCTCCGTTAGTTAGCACCAATATGTTTATTGTTATTATGTCCCCGCCTGAGGGGATATATATGAATCGCTCAAGGCGATTATTTGAAACAATTTGTTGCAATTTTAAAAAATCATCGAATTTTTCCTATAGTTTGTATTAAATATTATTTGGGAATTATTGAAATATTAATTTATCTTGCTTTTTATTGGTTTATACAGGTGACGTAGGCATGGGACTTTGTGCCCCAAGACCTGGAGGCAGGCTAACGTCAGCAGCATTAACTCAGTCAGGTGGATTAGTTGAGAGTTTGGCATAAATTTTTGTGTGTTTTGTAAAGTTTATCGAAGTGATGGGCGAGATATGTTCATTGCTTATCATGACCCCAAGCAAGTTCCTTCGCAGAGGTAATGTCAATCAAACCCTCCCGACCCATCTTTTCCGATCCCCGGTTTTTACTGTTCCGCGTTTTATTTTATTTTCACGTTCCTGACACGACGATGGTAATGGTAATTACTAATAACTGACGAAGGAATCAATTGTTTATTCTTTTGATCTTTGCATTTATGACTTTTAATTACTCTTTTGATCCTTGCATTTATGATTCTTAGTCTGCGTATGAAACAAGCAATCAAGTTCAATGTCTGCCAAAGCAAACTGACATAGTCCTAGCTTTAGTTCCACTGCACACCACCTTGGTTGTTACGAGATTTATTGTTACGCTGGGCTGGCACTGAGGTTTTCTGCAACACAGAATAGCCAGCTTTACTTTTGTTCAGGTAAATCAATTACTCACTTTATGCCAATACCACGTATGGAATGAATATTGTGAATCCCACCTTAATTTACGTATAGAATCTGTGAACATTTTTTAACAATATAAGTGAGTGTAATGAGTTGCATTGCGTGAAAGAATGGAAGTATTGTAGTCCATCGTTGTTTATAGCTGCCTATTTTCCAATTTCCGTTTTTCCATTCCACAGTGAAGTTTGAGCCAGTTGAGTAGTAATAATGGCAAATAAATGTTGTTGTAGTTGCTCTACCTTTTTATCATGTCTTTCATGCTTTTCAGCCAGAAACACAGGTAATGCCCCCTCTTTTTCTGCAACTGCTAACACCAATGTTGATTTTCCAAGAGTTACCACCGCAGAAACTGGTGCAGGGCTCCATGACACCAAACCCCTCCATCAAATCCAGATGCCTTCTCTGCCGATGCTCGAAATGCTTCTTTGGACAGCAATGCCGTTAATGGTAATACCAGCGCTGCTTCTCCAATAATCGCTACCCAAGCAGCCCTTCTAGTCGGGGATGGCTCCCAAATTCCTCCATCGATTTCGCACGCCTCCACTTCTCATGAACTGCCCGATTTTCCTCCGCCCCCTGAAACTCCATTAGAACCCATGGAATTCTTTGCTCGTTCATGCAGTATTTCTGCTCTGGAAGTTTGTAGAGCTCTGGCGCCATTGAAGTTACAATGCGAAGAGGACGTCGAAGCAGGAGAATTAACGAATTCTAAGGTCGAAGAATGGCGTCCTTTTACTGTGGGTTCTTCAGAACAGACTTCACAGTTGGTTATGGACAACATTCTTTCACAGTCTGTAAGTATTTATGCAATATTCGTTCATTTTGTTTTAAACAAAACTTGGGCCAATGAATATTCAATTTATGTTGAGATCCCTTGAAACCAGTTCACAGATTCTTCCAATCTTGAAAGATTCCAGCGGTTATGTGAGGGTTTCAAATTGATTCTAGTAATGCATTGTTTGGATGGGCATGCCACTACCATATGCTTGACAATTCTGCCAGCCTTCTCTATGAGAATACATTTTATGTATTATTGTACAATTCATCATTCCTTCATGGAATGGCATCGACTGTTAAGTGTGTGTTTCTGTTTGTTGTTTATATATGTCAATCAATTATACAACCAATCAGCTCAATATGTCTGTCAATTAATTGTTCAAATGATGAGATTTAACTATTTCTGAAATTTATTGATGTGTAAAAATTTGAGCTTTTTAGAACTGATGCACAAGTTATTTTTGCTCCACGAAAGTTTGTGGCATGGTATATTTCTGGTATTCTACTCCCTCATCTGGTTTCGATGTTGTTCTTCATGAACAGGATAAGTGAATAGTATATGTACTGTACTGTGAAGTGCCGTAAATATTTTCACATTTGTGGTTTAAAATTTAAATGTGTTATTATTTGTTTCTCTGGTGCAAGGCAAGTGCAGAGGATGTGTTTTGAAACAATCCAACTCCTAATTTTATTGAAGGACAAACCGTGACTTTTGAAAACTGATGTACTTCCTAAGCCCTAATTAAGACTTACTGTTTTAATTGATTCAGTGATTTTCATGTTTTTCCTAAAATGTACAGTCCTTCAATAGTGTATATTAACTCGTATTGAAAATATCATCAACCATTGATTGCAAATGACTTCATTGGGGTTTTGTATTTTGTGTTTTGAAGGGCAATATGTCCCCGATGTTCCTGTGAATAAGTATTTCACCTGTATCTCCGGCTACCTATGCTTAATTTTTGTACATTGTACCGTTTATCTTCATATACAAGTAGTTTTCCCCTTGGAACATTGATAGGTGTAAACGCAAACGACGTTTCCACAATTAAAGTTTGGTTGGGAGTATGGTTATGCGTGAGGGTGTGAAAACCCTTCGAAGGATTCGTGTGGTGATTGTGCTGTTGTTATCAAATTATCGAGTTAAGGCATTTTCTGATAATATCATGTCATAGATGATAGTTGTTTAATTCAAGACTATTTAGAATTCTCCACGATATTTTATGATTTCAGAAGAAGACAATGTATGTTTTTCCATGTTTGTGTATTTATTTCTTTTCATATTTGTGAATTGTTGTGTTGGAACTTCCCAGTAAATCTAATGGATACTTCTGCATATTATAGGTATAAACCCTAAAATCCAGTGAATATCTAGTTGAACTAAGTAGATTTGGTGAAAACTTGAACTAATCCTGGACTTCCAAGTAGAAATGGTGCTATAGTTTTAATATTATACTTGTTTCTAAAAAAGATTGATACAACTATACAATTTATCTGTAATTTGCAGGGTATATCTGTAACTTGCAGGACTATATAGTATAAACACATACTCTAGTTCTATCTTGTTTACTATTTCAGGACTATATAGTATAAACACATACTCTAGTTCTATCTTGTTTACTATTCCACGTTTAGTGTTTATGTTTTTTGCATTTTGTTTTAAGCCAAAACATTAAAAAAAAAATTTAAAATCATTTTAAAAATATTTTTAAAAGCTTTATATTTTGTTTTAGGTGAAACAAAGAGTACATGAATTTTATATTTTGTTTTAGGTGAAACAAAGAGTGCATGAATTTTGTATGTATGAAGTAGAAATATGACTTAGACAATGAAAGACAATATCACTTTAAAATATAGCGAAAGAAAACCTTTTGCAGGGTAAACGAAGTTAAAGACTTGAAATGACCTGAAAATAATAATTTGTAAAAGCAAAAGAAAATGAATGAGCAAGGTTGGTGTAATATTAATGAAAGGATAAAAGTATCTAAGGATAATCACAAGGGGTCACCAGACTGAAAGATTTGACATAAAGAGAACTAACCTAAAATTGTTTTAACAAGGAAAAATGGCATAAAGAGAACTAACCTGAAATTGTCTTAACAAGGAAAAATGCCGGGAAAGATAGCTCACATACAAAACACTTGGAATTTCATTATGGAGTTGTCTAACTAGGGGACCATTTGGATTTGGAATCCGCGGGAG
>LPNX010112146.1:0-67733 GCA_001517045.1 Pseudotsuga menziesii | reverse complement strand
AGCTCCACCGACATCTAGGTGCAAGAGCTGCAATACTTCACAATTCTTTGAAAATATATTTTCTCCCTATTTTATGATCGTAACCAGTAGAGAATGATCATAACCAGTTGAGAATGACTCCATAGATGAAGAGGGGAGACGAGATTAAAAAAATTGGAAATAATTGAGTTGCATTTCTAAGGAATTGGAGTTTTGTTCCCGGGGAAGAACCATCATCATACAATGGAAATCGTGTGATCTTGTCATGGACTTCCGACGGATCGTGGTTATGGTTCACCTTTTGATTTTGGTGAATTTTATATTAACTTTTGTTGTCATCCCAATGTTGGTTTGTTATACTTTGGTTTAGTTATTAAATAATATAGTAGTGATTGCATGTTGACCTTATTTCTAAACAAGTTTAAAAGTCATCCTTATTCACAATATTTTTTATTGAACATATCTTTTTATTATGAAGTATAGATAACTACTTCAATGTTTTTTTAACTAACATATAAGATAATACCCCTACAAGAATAAGTGACTCACAACACCAACTCGTTGAATTTTTTTTTTTACAATAAGTTGTGTGAGAACTAGATGCATTTTGGTTCATGTATTGGAGATACAAGGAATTATTGGAATTATATATATATATATATATATATATATATATTAAAAGAGTTTGTTGCAATTATAGCATGTATCATGATATCTTGAAAAGTAAGAATACTTTTTATAATAGAAATAGTGATTGTATACTTACCAAACTAATATGGTTTAGAAATTAGTTTAGAAATTGATTTATAAACAAATTTAAAAAAAAAGGAATTTTAAAAAGATATATTTTTATTGAAGGTTTCTTACTTGATAGTGGTTGAGAATTGAGATAGCGTTTCTAAATTTCCTTGAAATTGATGCATAATTTTTCATCCCTAATTACAATAGCTATTAACATTTGCGGGGACATTGCCACCTCGTGGCTCTTGTTATACATAACAACACATATACACAAAATATGCAATAATCGGAAGGTGAAGATTACAAATAATTTTCTATTTATTTATTTATCGCATATTGGTATTGGCATCAAATAATTTTCCATACGAGGTGAAATTATTTCTTGTAACATGTGACATTTGGAAAAAGAAATTGCCGTGCTTACCCTAACTTGAATGAGGCTCCTATGTCCAGGGTTAAGTTGACGCTTCAAGAATTGGACTGAGAAGACAAATATATACGCCAAGAGTTTTCTGCATTCCCAAATTTTCCATTTAAAGCAAGATGAAGTTGATCATTACAACATGCCATTTATAAATTTTAAAGTTTTATATGAATAATTTGGGTTATTTTCATTGAATATTTTTCCATTAAAAATATACTACTATGAAAAAACACCTAACCCATATGCGTATAAGAAGAAATACATACTTGAGAAGAAATACATTCAAGCATTTATAAAATCTAAAGTGATGCTCCAAGTTTCTAAGGAGTAAATTCAATCCATGTCCTCAGTGAAAAGGTGTGAGTTGGCTATTAAACTAGTAGCAACAAGGAAGGTCTTCCTGCATGCATGTGTTCTTGCATGCATAAGACTTATATTAGGAAACCATTTTTTTTAATTTTCTTTTCCTAAGTTTACTTTGGAAGATAAATTAAAGTGATCTAAATTAACTTTAGTGAACCACTAGTTAAAGTGAAAGTGAAATTAGGGTTTTTGCTTTACCACTAGTTAAAGTGAAAGTGAAATTAGGGTTTTTGCTTTACCACTAGTTAAAGTGAAAGTGAAATTAGGGTTTTCACTTTACCTAAAGTTATAAAAGAGAGATCAATTGGTGGAGAGAACACACACACATGTATTCCAAAAGAGACATGATACCGACAGGGAGAGAAGGTCAGACAGAGGATTTAGCTGAGAAGATGGATGAGCGAGCAACAGGATCATCGAGCTTCATATAGCTGGGTTGTACACTCACACAGGAGGGTGTTGAGGCTTAGCTGGGATTTGCCCAATGATTATGTCGAGTACTGCATTCGCCAGGTTTGGGTGAATTTGCAGTGATTCTGTCGGGTATTGCATTCGCCAGATTTGGGTGGATAATAAAATCTATATCTGACTGTTGCACCGGTTTTCCCATCTTGGGTTTTTTCTGGGGGTTTTCATACCCAAAATAATAGTGTCAATATTGTGACTTATTTCTCAGTTTAATATTCCGCTGCATACTGTAAAAGATATTCATGTGTGGTTATTAGTTGATATTTTGCATGCACTGTTTAGTCCTTGTTGAATATTAAAGGAAAATTTACATGGTATCAAGGCTCTGGTGAGCTAAAACTGAGATATTTGCAGCAGCAGTGATAGATCAAGGGCAGATCTATAGGAAGACACAAACCTAGACTTCCATATCTAGGGTTTGATAGGTACACTTCACTATGGCCATGCAGTTGAGAGTTGAGGATAGACTCTAGGGTGCTCATAACTTTTCTACATGGAAAGAAAGGATCACAAGGATCTTGGACATCAGTGATGCAGATGAGCACCTTGACTCCATGAAGGTTGCACCCATAGATCTGAAAAATATAGCAACTTGGAAGAAGCTTAATTCCATAACCATGCTGATTATCATGGATGGAGTGAAGGACCATATAGTCCCTCACCTTTCTGGTAAGAAGGCCGCATTAGAAATGTGGAAGGATTTGGAGAGTCTGTGCCAAAGCAAGAACAAGAACCAGAGGATGGTGTTGCAAGAGAGGATGCACAACACCAAGATGACCAAGGGAGAAGGAGTGGTTCCTTATCTCACAAGGCTCACATAGATCAGGGATGAGCTTGGAGTTGTTGCCTCTAAGATAGATGATGAGGATCTAGTTCGAATAGCCCTCAATGACTTCTCTAAGCCATTGGACACCTTTTTCAAAGGTGTTGTGGCTAGGGAGAAGCTCCATGATTGGAAAATACTATGAGATGAATTTGTGTAGGAGGAGACCCATGGCACTTTGCAGAAAGAGTTTTGTGAAGTTCAGGGATAAGTTGGGGTTGCTACCGAATCCCTTCCTCGTTGAAAGGGAGTGTTAAACTAGTAGCAACAAGGAAGGTATTCTTGCATGCAGAAGACTTAAATTAGGAAACCAGTTGTATTTAGTTTACTTTTCCTAAGTTTACTTTGGAAAAAAATTAAAGTGATCTAAATTAACTTTAGTGAACCACTAGTTAAAGTGAAATTGAAATCAGGGTTTTTGCTTTACCACTAGTTAAAGTGAAAGTGAAATTAGGGTTTTCACTTTACCTAAAGTTATAAAAGAGAGATCAATTGGTGGAGAGAACACACACACTTATATTCTGACAGAGACAGGATACAAACAGGGAGAGAAAGTCAGACATAGGATTTAGCTAAGAAGATGGGGGAGCAAGCAACAGGATCATCGAGCTTCATACAGCTGGGACGTACACTTACATAGGAGGGCGTTGAGGCTTAGCTGGGATTTTCCCAGCGATTTTGTTGGGTACTGCATTCTCTAGGTTTGGGTGAATTTGCATGGATTGTAAAAGTTCCATATTTTCTCATAATAAAATCTATATCTGACTACTGCACCGGTTTTCCCATCTTGGGGTTTTTCCGGGGGTTTCCATACCCAAAATAATAGTGTCAATATTGTGATGTGATGTTGTGACTTATTTCTCAATTTTATATTCTATTGCATACTGTAAAAGATATTCATGTGTGGTTATCAGTTGATATTTTGCATGCACTGTTTATCCCTGGTTGAATATTAAAGGAAAATTTACATTGGCATCACAACTTTCTTTATAAGGCTAGCATATAACAAGAATTTCAGCAGCCTCTACTGATCATGAGGATATTTATGTAACAACTCCATCTCATTTTGACTGTAAAGAATCATAATAATAATTGGAATATTATCATGGAATCAAAGGTTTTAAAACAAAAATGATGTAATGGGATGAATATAACGGAAGGAGCAACGACGTACCCCTCCATGCTTGCATCCACTGCATGTGAGTCATACAATACATAATCTTGATTGCGACTAAAATTTCAATTAAATCTCTGATGATATTTTACCTGGAAAATTAGGGACAAATTGGTAAGATATATAATTTGCAAATAGAAGGACCGCCAGAAAGGGAGGATTTATTTCTTTCTTGCTTCGAAATGAGAATCCCTCAACCCCTCAACCGACTAAAGATCATTAGAATTTGGCCTTGCTCATGGCACTTCTTCCTTTGTCACTCACCCTTCCTCACAACGTAAGGTTGAGTGGCCTCCCCTTTGATTAGCTCTCTCGCAACAAACAAAGGAACTGAGAATTAATATGCACCAAAATGATTTTGCTCCAATAGAAAGGCAGGACAAAGAGAAGATAGTAAGGTAAGAGAGTCAAGTAATAACATTTTCACAAAGGTAGGAAGAAGGTAAATTTTGATCAAATGAAGCACAAACCAACATGGCCACACAGGTCGTAAGTGCAAACTACCAGGGCATTGAGAGTTGCATAAGAGAATAATAGAAGGGACTTTGAAAACTATCAACAATTTTCAATATACGAAGATGCCTGAGATTCTATCCAGCTGGAAGATTATTTACAAAATCAAGAATAACTTATATAGCGGAGCTGTGAAATTTACATAGAGGAGGGACAATTTCAACTAGAGATCAGACTCCATAGTGGGAAACATTGTGATTTGAGCCTAAAAGTATGGGATATCAAAATCTTCCCTTGGTTCGCTACGGTTTCACTCAATATGGTATGCTATGGTAAGGTAAGGTATGATTCACTCGGTACGGTCAAGTTCGCTCGGTGTAGGTATCACCTTGATGTGCGTAGCTATTGCCTTGATCCCTTGGTATTCTCTAGTCATTCCATTGATACACTGCTCACAGGTCATCCCATTGATACACTCATCACTGGTTTGTACCCCACAAATACTATGCATTTTCTCTATTCACTCGACTCACATATTGCTCAATCCTTGCATGTATCACTAGCTACAACCATCCTATTAATTTTGTGCAAGTTAGAGGCATTATATATGTTGATATATTTGTAACTTCAGAATATATTTTGATGTATATTATCATTGTATGTTGTTGTACCCCCATTGGGGATGTGTTTACTGCCTTGTGAGATTTATTAATTGCGTCTAGACCTTGAGGTACAGCCTACATTGTAAGTTGGGGAAATAGTCCCCAGTGTAACATCATGTAATGTGTATTTGGAGTCTCTTTGGGAGAAGTAGGCTTTGTTAGGGAAGACAAGTGGGCCCCAATCTTATGTTTGGTCTGTCACTTAAAAGGTATAAATAAGGAGGCGCTCTCCCTCAGTTATACACACCTCACACTCTCAAGTTCGCATGAGAGAGAAAGAGAGACAAAGGGAGGAGAGACAGATAGCTGCTGAATACTTCTTATTACTGATTTTGATCATCTTACTATTTTGAGAAAGTTTGTGGGGTTTTCTCCTTCATGGTTTCCCTGGTGAAAATATTTGTGTCTTGTGTATCTCTTATATCTTATGCATCTAGTTGTACTTGTTATTATTTCAGAAAAGATCCTAATCAAGCTAATAAGATCTAGAAAAGATGACATGGTATTAGAGCCTCTCTAAAACAAGGTGCTATGTAGCTACGTAAACTATGGCTCCCTAGCTCAAGGTGTTCTCTCCACAGATCATCAAGAAAAGAGGGCTAGGATAAATTGCTTTAGTAGGGCACATCTTTTGGTGGAAGAAATTTCAAGATTGAAGAAGTTTCATTTTTGACCCTGTCACTAGTGTTGGGAGGAACTAGGGAATCCAGTTTTGGAGGCTTCCCAACTCAGTCTTTGGAACATGACCTTGTTCAGAAAATCACCTCAAGGAGGCACATATTTATGTCCAAACAGAATTCCCAAACTTCAAGTTTGGAAAATTAGGGTTTCTCTAACAAACCCTAAGTTAGCCAACTCCAGAACCAGTTCGGACACCTCAAATCAGTAAGACATAAATCTTTTATATTTCCATTTGAGGTTCTCATTTGAAAATATGACTCATTATACTCAGCTTGAGGACAAGCTTGGAGTGGATGATAACTTTCAAGGATGGAAGTACATAATCTCCCTGATCCTTGAAGATAATGATTTGGATCAATACATCAATAGAGAAGTTCTGGAACTAGAAGGAGATGAGGTTAATGATGCTCATAAGAGAAGAATGGATAAATATAAACGAATCATTGCATATTCTATTAAGGATCACCTCATCCCCCTTGTGCCTTCATTCAAGAGACCGAAATAAGTGTATGATGCTTTGACAAAGATGTTCGAAGGAAAGAACATCAACCAGACGATGACTTTGAGGAACCAATTGAAGAATGTGAAGATACAGAACTCCGAGACTATACAGTCTTACTTCACAATGGTTTCTCAAATCAAAGAACAACTTGAAGTGGTTGATGAAAATGTCGAAGAAGGATAAATTGCAATGACTACCTTGAATGGTATCCCTAGATCATGGGACTCATTCAGTCAAGGAATTTGTGCAAGAAGGAAGTTGATCTCTTTCAGCAGACTCTAATAAGGATGTGCAAAAAAAGAATCTATACTTGTGACAAGAGAAGAACAGATGGGATCATCTAGAAATCAAGATCTCATAGTTCACGCCAGGAAGAAATTAAAGAAGAAGGAGAAGGGGAACTTTAATCACAACAAGAATAAGTACAAAAAAGAAGAAGACCATAAGAGATAATTCA
Organism: Pseudotsuga menziesii; assembly: GCA_001517045.1. Taxonomy (NCBI): domain Eukaryota; kingdom Viridiplantae; phylum Streptophyta; class Pinopsida; order Pinales; family Pinaceae; genus Pseudotsuga; species Pseudotsuga menziesii. The sequence continues at coordinate 61,006 of LPNX010112146.1, read as the reverse complement.
AATGTTCGAGATTGTCCCATCAGGAAAAGGAGACACCATGATCATGTTGCCGAAGATGATGAACCAACAAACAAAAGATTCATATGAGAGAAGGATGATTCAGATGAAGAGTATGTGCTAATCTCAACACTTATTGGAACTATCTCACACAGAAGCAATGATTGGCTTGTGGATAGTGGAGCTTCCAAACATATGACGGGATATAGGGAATCATTCATTAATATGTTTGAACATGACTCACCTCAGAAGGTGAAACTTGGGGATGACTATCAATACCCCATAAAAGGGAGTGGAGAAGCTTTATACCAGCTTGACTCCGAGAAATATTTAAATATGAAGGATGTGCTATATGTTCCAGGATTGATGAGGAATCGCCTCTCCATTTCTGCACTAGATGCAAAAAAGATTAGGGTTTCTTTTGTCGATGGCCAAGTTCTGATGTGGCCCAGAGGAAAGACATAGAGGATGCAACAATGATTGGAAGAAGACAGAGGCTTGTACAAGCTGAAGGGACAACTTGAACAAGCACCGGTTCATGAGTATATTGAACCAAGTGAACTATGGCACATAAGGCTTGCACATGCACACTACAAAGCACTACATATGGAAAGCAAAGCAGTCTCAAGACTGTGAGATATCTAGGAAAATAATGAAGGAATTTGCAAAGGATATGCACAAGGAAAGAATGCGAAGAAGACATTTCTCAGCAATGAGAGCAAGGCTAAAGGAATATTGGAGATAGTACACACAATGTATGTGGACCCATGTACTCTAGTTCATTAAGCGAGTATGTATACTATGTTTCATTTATAGATGACGTCTCACGTAAGACTTGGATATATTTCTTGAAAGAGAAAAGTGAAGTTTTTAGTAAGTTCAAGGAATATAAATCCTTGGTCGAGAAGCAAATGGATAGGAAGATCAAGACTCTACGGTCAGATAATGGCAGAGAGTTCACTTCAGAAGAATTCAAGGAACTCTGCAGAGTGTCTAAGATTAAGAGGGAGTTTAGCACTCCATACAATCCTCAACATACTGGGGTTATGGAATGAAAGAACCGAACCATCATGGAGGCAACAAAATCTATGCTACATGATCAAGATCTTCCTATGCACCTTTGGGTGGAGGTAACAAGAACAACTGTGTATGTACAAAACCATACTCCTCATCGACTACTTGGCAATAAGACTTATGAAGAGGATTTCTCATGAGAGAAACTGGAAGTCATCCATCTAAGAATATTTGGTTGCCTGATGTACATTCATATCCCAAAGGATAAAAGGACCAAGCTCGATCCTTCTGGGAGGAAGGGTATATTCGTAAGATACAGTGATAAATCAAAGGCCTATCGAATATACTTCCCAGGATTCAAGAAGATTGACATCAGTAGAGATGTAACCTTTGATGAAGACTCGACATACTTCAGATCCAAAAGGACACCCATTCCGGAAGTTGAGGAACCTGAAGAGACGAGAGGCCGAGATATGGAAATTGGAGAAGCAATTCCAGAGAACCATGAATATCACGACATGACAGAACCACAAGAGTCGATAGAGACATTCCTTAAGAAGGACTCCCACAAGAGAAAACCAACATGAGTACAGGAGCTCATATGATAAGCTAAAAGGTATGGCGGTCTAGAGGTAATACATAGAGAGAGAAAAATGTAAAATCCATACAATAGATATGTAGCTCTGTTGTGTGACATCATTGGCATAGAAACTTCCACCTATGAAGAGGCTACAAAAAAGAAAGAATGGAAGGATGTGACGATCGAGAAATATCAGTCGATCATGAAGAATGATGTATAGTAGATTGTTTCGAGACCAAAAAATAAATGTGCAACTTCAAAATGGACCTACAAGATCAAACATGTTGCATATGGAAGCATCGAGAAATATAAGGCAAGATTCGTAGAACACGACTTCTCACAGAAAGAAGGCATAGACTACAAAGAGACATCTTCACACATGGAAAGGTACACTTCCATTAGGATCATACTTGCTTTGACAACAGTTATGAAATGGAAAATACACCAGATGGATGTCAAGACAACTTTCTTGAATGGTGTAGTTAAGGAGGAAGTGTATGTGGAACAGCTACAGGGATTCGAGACACATGATAGGAAGACCCATGTGTGAAAATTGAGGAAGGCCTTGAATGGATTGAAACAAGCACTGAGGACATGGTACAACATGATGGATAGATTTCTGAAGAGCTTGGGATTTACCAATAGTAAAGCGGATTCCAACCTCTACTTCAAAGTGGAAGACGAAAGACCGGTGACACTCCTACTATATGTTGATGACTTGTTTCTAACAGGAGAAGAGGAACTCCTTAAATAAGCAAAGGGGAGACTTGCTACAGAGTTCGAGATGAGAGACCTAGGTATGATGCACTACTTCTTAGGCATGGAGGTGTGGAAGAAGGTAGATCGTATCTTCCTTGGTCAAGGAAAATATGCAGTGGAGATTTTGAATACATTCAGAATGATGGACTGCAAGGAAATGGCCACACCTATGGAGTCTAACTTGAATATTTTGAGTGATTCTTCATCTGAGACGGTCGATGCCATGATGTATTGTTAGACGATTGGCTCATTAATGTATCTGATGAATACAAGACCAAACATATGCTTTGCGGTGAACACCCTAATACAGTTCCTGATGGATTCGAGACATGTTCACTTGATAATTGCAAAGCATATACTGAGATACCTAAAAGGTATAGTAGATTATGGGCTCAAATATGATGCGAATCAGAATATTAACCTACATGGTTATGTTGATTCAGATTGGGAAGGTAGCGCCACTGACAGGAAGAGAACCTCAAGTTGCTGCTTCGGTTTGGGATCTGGCACGATATGTTGGCTCAACATGAAGCAATCATGCATGGCGTTGATTACAACCGAGGCAGAGTATGTTGTCATTTGGTCGGCTAGTTGCGAGGCAGTGTGGCTTCGAAAGATACTATCTATATTATTTGATCTCCAGTTGGATGTGACTTGTATCTTCTATGATAATCAGAGTTGCGTGAAGATGTCGAAAAATCCTGTGTTCCATGACAATTCAAAGCACATCGAGATCAAGTTCCACTATATCAAGGATATGGTGCAGAGAGGAGCAGTGAAGCTCCAATATGTGGCAACGGATGAGCAGATAGCCGATGTGTTGACCAAACCTCTTGCGAGAGTGAAGTTCGAGTACTTCATAGAAAGACTTGGTGTGATCCAAATCGAGATTCCTCGAAAGAGGGAGTGATGTGTTCTAGCATAGCTAGAGAGACATGTTGTCTAAGCGTAAAATCCTGGCGAAGCTCGTAGGTTGCTCAAACGTAATCATCCCTGTAGGTTGTCCTTGGATGTAATTAGTCATGGCAAAGCTCGCAGGTTATCCATGGATGTAATCAGTCCTGATATGTTACTGAAGCATAATATCTCACATGGGAAATGAGACAGGGTTTCCAGGACGACAAAAATTCCAGTGAAGTAAGATGCTCAAAAGTAATCATTCCTGTAGGTTTTCCTAGGATGTAATCAGTCCTAGAGAAGCTCGTAGGTTATCCTTTGACGTAATCACCCCGAAGATGGGTTATCCGAATGTAAAAATGAGACCTAGTGTGGTACGCAGGTTATTTAGATGTAATCAATCTCGTGGGTTTTCCAAGTGTAAAAATGAGATCTAGAGTGGCACGCAGGTTACACATATGTAATACGCCCCGAAGGTTATCTGAACAAAAAATATCCTGGATGCATGTTGTTCAGATGTAATTCCTTGAGGTTGACCTCGAACGTAAAAGGTCCAAATGCAACAGGTTGTTTGGTTGTAATCAGTCATTACATATATATCCATATATGTGTGTTCCCATGTTGAGATGATAAGGTCACGAAGCACAAGAGGTGCACCTAGGCGGTTCTCTGATAGAACACATGTCGACCGTGGATGCTTTGTGTGTGTGTGTGTGTTTTTTTTTGTGCAAGACAAAAGAGATGATCTGGATACGATGAGATGAAGGTAGAAGACACAGGTTTTTAATGTGGAAATGTAAAGAAGGTCCTAGACAATTCCCACGTGATGGCTTGCTTGAGATGTGATGAATACCTAGTAGAGGACTAGGCCTACGTCCAACATGAAAAAGGGATGTATCTCTACAAACTTTTGATGACCGATAGTATGGTTTGATGATCAATAATAATAAGATGACGATAGAAGCAACTATGATGATGAATCTATGACTCTGTGATGATGACTCTGCGACGAATACTTGACCATATGTGTTGATGAATGTGAAGAGAGATAATACCTTCCTAGTTAAGAGGGAGTTTTGATTTATTTGTAACTTCAGAAGATATTCCGATGTATATTATAATTGTATGTTGGTGTACCCCCAATGGGGATGTGTTTACCCCCTTGCGGGATGTCTTAATTGTGTTTAGACCTTTAGGTACAACCTACGTTGTAAGTCGGGGAAATAATCCGCAGTGTAACATCATGTAATGTGTATTTGGAGTCTCTCTGGGAGAAGTCGACCCTGTTAGGAAAGAAAAGTGGGCTGCAGTCTTATGTTTGGTCATTCACTTAAAACGTATAGATAGGGAGGCGGTCTCCCTCATTTATACACACCTCACACTGTCAAGTTTGCATGAGAGAGAAAGAGAGACAAATGAAGGAGAGATAAATAGTTGTTGAATACTTCTTATTACTGCTTTTGACCATCTTACTATTCGGAGGAAGTTTGTGGGGTTTTCTCCTTTACGGTTTCCCCGGTGAAAATCTTTGTGTCTTGTGTATTTATTATATCTTATGCATCTAGCTGTACTTGTTATTCTTTTAGACAAAGATCCTAATCAAGACAATATGATCTAGAGAAACTAACAATATACCTTCAATTACAACCATCATGGAGCTCTATTAAAACCATACATTGGAGACTTTGACAGCCCAGGCATGTTATTTAACAAAGAGTTGTGATCGTGGCACCAAGAAGGGCATGCAGAACCCTCGGGCCTCACCTTACTACACTTGACTGCCACGCTAATGTTGTTTGCAAATCCGAGGACAGTCAAGAATGATAGTCGTCAGAGCATGTTGGTGGCACTGTACATAGGATGTCAGAACAGGTCAGTTGCAGGGAATATAAGATTGTTTCAACAATAACAAGTTGTGGTATACAAACCTTAAATAACCTTAAATAAGGTTGGAAAACCTTTATCATAGAAAAAGGAAAAAGTATGTGCACGGTTGCCAAAACTATGCCGATTACGTTATTCCCTCCCTGCCAAGAATAATAAGTATAGAAAGTTATTGTTAAATTTATGTGATATGGAAGGCCCATAAAGAAGTTCTTATATAAGCACATGCTAGATGGAATGGGCATAAAGAATTTGCCATACAAGGACATGAATAAATTGGCCATGTATCTCATTTCGGTTAGTGTTAAGATATTTATTCCATTGGTTAAGTAGCTAGCTTTGGTTACTGTTAAGACCTCTAGATTGTATTAAAGAAAGATGATTATAAGTTTTGAAAATATAATTCATATTTTAGATTTTTCAAATAAAAGTATTTCATGTTTTCACATATAAGTTTTTCATGTTCATTATGAATAGGTAATATTTAAAAAGGCTTCACGTTTTCATAAAAAAATTTCATGGTCATTATGAATAAGTAATATTTAAAAAGGTTTTATATATAATAGATGGACATGCATACGATATCTAAAATAAATAATATAAGCATAATGTAAGCCACTATCAAAAAGTAGGTGGACATATATGATAATAAAACTCCAAAATATTCTTAGGTTTGAGAAAACAATAATCATAGGGTGAAATGTCTAAAAAAAAACAATAAAGAACTAAACTGACAATGAGAGGGTTTATCATGATTGTTTAGCGTTGATTCCCAACTATGATGGTGCCTAATGGATTCTTTAGATTGATTAAGTTAAATTGGAGATTGATATCAAAACAAAGAGGAAATCAAACCATTAGAAATTTTAAAAACAAAGGGTTATTAATGTATTTATGATAATGTAACGTCATTAAGTTGATAGGATTTAAAATAATAAAAATGAGATTAATGATGATAATGATGATGATAGTTATTAACGCTCATTGAGACCAACTTTGGTCTATCGAACCTTAAAAAGGAAAAGAGTCACTTAGTTTTCTTTAGAATTTATTTCTATACTCAAAATGTTTTAAGAGAAGCATTCATGAATCACCATAGTTATGATGGGTTAAAAGGTTACGAAGGTCAGTATTGTGGCAAATATTTTGAAATTGCGCTCTAATGGAGGTATATGTAAGACATTCTATGAGAAAGTGATTTTCATCTTCAGCCCTCTTTGTGTCACAAAGATTATGAGTTCTTTCAACCCATGATGTTTTATGAATTGTCCAATGCCCTGTTTCACTATGGATCTCCTGATATTTTATTCGTATTTTAGTGATGTTGATTTTTTTTCTTTATGCTAGTTAAAATAAAATGATACTTTGGATCTTCTAGATAAGGGTTGATCACCTACTTATAATATCTTAATTTTCTCTTATCGCACCACATATTTTCCTTAAATTTAGATGTAATAATATTTTTAATATTAAAAATATTATGCATATTGACTTCTTCCTTGACTCCCCAATGGTTTAGCTAGGAATTGGCATCTTTGTGCTTATGGGAGTGAATAAAATGGCATCTAAAGGACAATGTCATGCAAGGAATATCTGAAGTTAAAGAGGAATAATTCGACACAAGTGATTGTAATGAATGGTAATGATCCACTACCAAAGAGATCCATAACTTCACTGTATTCCTTTGCAAGAGAGATCCAATATTTATAGTGGATCAAGGAATCCCATCCCATGACTCTAAAGTATGACCATTTCTTTAAAAAAACTAGAATAAATAAGACTAGTATTTATGGAAACGATTCTTGTATCAATGCTGAAGGATATATAAAAAAGCATGTACGAATATAAAGTAGGAAAATATGAGAGATCAATGACATGCTTGATATACCAATTTATATCAAGAAAAGCTTACTATTAATAAGAGAAATAACAAATGTTGATGTAATATCCATGTTTGGTAAGACCAAGTTCTTGTTAAATAACAAATGTTGATGTAATATCCATGTTTGGTAAGACCAAGTTCTTGTTAAAGTGGAATGGTAAGAAGTTTACTAAAGGAGTCCAAGACAAAGCATTCTCCAAGTTTTAAACTATATTGATTATTAGTAGTCAAGGTTAACATTGAAATACAAATTGATGTCAGTGTTGAATGTGATGGTTAGTGAGGCTTGGGTGGTTGAAGTTACTCATAAAATTATATTGTGGTATTAAAGATTTGGATATTTTTTTACTAAGGATGTGGTAAGTATGAGTAGGTTAGGGGTATTTAGAATTGTGAATAATATTGATAGTGATGTTAATCTTGATGTTTCTCTAAGTTGTTTTATAAGTTATTATATCAACAAAACTATTGCAAAAGTTTATCAAAGAAACTAGTGTTTTGATTATTTGATTTTATACAAATGTTGTATGAAATACCAAAATTCAAACTATGTTTAAGGAATCCCATAATCATTTTTCATTGCAATCCAAATATAGTTGACCTTGAAGGAAAATATGGAGATGTTAGAATTTTAATGATTATACAATATCTAAAAACATTTAGTATCATAACATCGTAACCATAAGGAAATGATAATTGAAATAAAGACAACCACAACCACACAAAAGGAACACAAAGGTTTATCCTAGGAAACCCTCATGGGGGATAAAACCCAACAAAACTTCCTCTATATAGAATCCGAACAAGTACAGTGTAAAACCCCAAGAACAAGAATAGTTGCTTCTCTTCCATAGTATACTTACTCTCTCTCTCTCTCTCTCTCTCTCTCTCTCTCTCTCTTGCGCAATTCGTGAGTGTAAAGTGTGTGAGAATGAGAGAGGTGCCTCACCTATTTATATTCATTAGGTGAGTGACTTAATTTCCTAACTAGGTCGGCCATGTTGTATTATTAGGGCCGACCTACCTAGGAAGACTCAAAATACATTTATAAAATACTTTTGTGGGTACTATTTCCCCGACTTACAACGAAGGTTTTACCTCAAGAATTTAACATGACTAATTACATCAAGGATATTTCCGAATGAAGGAATAACATATACGAAGGATGAATACCGTAAATTTACAATAGAATATCTTCCAAAGTTACAATATTTTAACACTCCCTCTTAACTAGGAAGGTAGTCTATATCAGCCTCAACCACCAGCACAACTATACATATGGCTGGCGAATCTCTATATTTCATAGGATGTTTTGGAACAACATCATTCTCCTTCATCATCTAATTGGAACTGCATCATCATCAATATGTGAATAGTGAGGCGTCCTCATCTACAACATCAATATGTGAATATTGGACCATCTTCTGCAACATCAGTATGTGAACACTGGATCATCTTCTGCAACATCAATATGTGGATACCGAATCATCTTCTTCAACATCAATATGTGGATACTAAATCTTCTTCTGCAACATCGATATGTGGATATTGATTCTTTCTTCTGCAATGTCAGTATGTGGATATCGAGTCTTCTTCTGCAATATCAGTATGTGGATATTGAGTATTTCTTCTGCAATGCCAGTATGTGGATATTGAGTCTTCTTCTGCAATATTAGTATGTGGATACCGAGTCTTCTTCTGTAATATCAATATTTGGATACTGAGTCTTATTTTGCAATATCAGTATGTGGATACTGAGTCTTCTTCTGCAATATTAGTATGTGGATACCGAGTCTTCTTCTGCAATATCGGTGTGTGGATACTAAATCTTATTCTGCAATATCACTATGTGGATACTGAATAATATTCTGCCACATTAGTATGTGAGTATCGAATCATATTATACCATATCAGTATGTGAGTACTAATTCATCTTCTTCAATATATGTGAATACTAAATCATGTTCTACCATATCAGTATGTGAATACTGAAGCTTCTTCTACCATATCAGTATGTGAGTACTAAATCATCTTATGCCATATCAGTATGTGAATACTGAATCGTCTTCTTCACTATCGATATGTGAACACTGAAGCATCTATTTGCAACATCATTATATGAATACTAAAGTGACAACAACAACATCATTAACATGTTAGTGCTAAAAACTCATCATCAACAAATAAATGCTAAATCATTATTTGTAAAATCAGTAAAGAAATACTGAAGCAAACCTCATCAACATCAATATAGAAATACTGAAACTACCTCATCGTCATCAATATGGGAATACTAAAACTAACTCATCATCATCAGTATGGGAATACTGAACTTGCCTCATCAACATCAATATGAAAATACTGAAACTGCCTCATCATGATGAGTATGAGAATATTGAATCTACCACATCAATCATCAATATGAAAATACTGAAACTACCTCATCAACATCAGTATGAGAATACTGAATCTACCTCATCAACATCAATATGAGAATACTGAACCTACCTCATGAACATCAGTATGAGAATATTGAACCTGCCTCATTAGTATAGGAATACTGAAACCACCTATTAGTATATGAATATTGAAACCACCTCTTTCCATTTGGCCTTCTAGAGTAGCATCATAGTGGGTTCTTTGGTAGATTCACCCAAGAATTTTGTCTGACTTACTAACCCTTTCGAGCCAACAAGCCTAGTCAGATAGATGGATCTCCTTGGGGACCAAACAATCCTTGTATTTCTTACTAACCCTTTCGAGCCAAACAAGCCTAGCCATAAATACTGATCCCCCTAGGATCAACATGCCTCATCTGACTTACTAACCCTTTCGGGAAAACAAGACTCGCCAGACATACCATGCCCTATATTGAGCTACCACACCACTGCAATAGAGATCCTTCTACCTCTTCTACTCCCTCTTTTGAGGGAGGTCCTTTTGGACTACACCAAGCTTGTCTCGAAATTATTCAAACTTTACACGAGAGAAAGGCTTAGTTAACACATCTACCACTTGTTCCTCTGTAGGAACATACTTGAGCTTTACAACTCCCTTATGCAACTTGTTATCTATCATTCTTCTCTCTTACATCCACACTTGCATCATTCTTCTCTTATACATCTGAACTGCATCATTCTTCTTTATACATTTGCAACTGCATCATTCTTCTCTTGTACACATGCAACTGCATCATTCTCCTCTTGTGCATCCCCAACTTCTTCATTCTTCTATTGTAGGTTATTGCATNTATATATATATATATTTCTGCTATTACAACATTAATCCATATCCCATATACATACGGTAACTTTCTAAATTCCTTCCATCTCTACCGAGACATTATTACAAGTGTGCACTACTCCCAACATGCCAACAAAGAGGTTTCATTCTAGATAAGTAGAAATGAAATGTTGTACAATCCCATAAGCTACTTACCCATCATATGCATATTAGTAGTAAATAGTTCACAAAATAAAATACTCTAACATGCATAGTACACTTCCTATATCTAGGAACATATTTATGTACAGAACTGAACAACTAGATATATAGGAAATGACAATTCAAATACTTATCTTTGTTTGTTTGGTAGAATCCATGTTGATCTTTGTCTCCTTATGATGAATTACTAGATTCTCTTTCAATGTTCTCTACTTCATCGTTTGATTCTGAGGACCTGAGCCTATCTTTCTCATGATTGAGAATACTGGAAAAGTATTCTTACACAACAGATCACATAGAACTTGTGTATTGGTGTTGAATCTGTTGTGTGTCCTACAAATGCATCCCTTCTTCTCCAATGTTGAAATGGATACGATTATTATCTTCATCTTCATCGGTAGAATTCTTCTGGATTATATTCCTCATCACTTGAGGAATTTTCCCTTTCTTACTTCTCTGAAATATATTCATCCTTGGTTCCACTGAGAGAAATATTGGTCCACTTTCTGCAATATGCTAGAGTGCTATTTATGTTTGTAGTACGGCCAACCCAATCAGAGTCATCATATCTCTGCAGGAAGATCCTCTTTCCTCTCGCATATATGAGGCCATATTCACTTGTACTCTTTAGGTACCACACTACGTTATTTTCCACAACCATGTGAACACATATCTGCGACGTAAAACAAGTATCCGGCCTCATGTTTGTCAAGTACATCAACGGACCAATCTTCTTCCTGTAGATTGTGAAATCAACTATTTCTAAATTAGGATCACATATTGACTTCAAGTTTGATGTCATTGGTGTATCCAAACATCTCAACCACGCATTTTCCTTGGATAGGGAAAATGTACTTCGAATCTCAAGAGTCATGTCAAGATTATCAAAAATATAGATCTTCCATAGTCACTCCCTATTAAGCAGGGCACCATCCTTCCTCTGCATCTTATACTCTCTGCATCGGGATATTTTAGTGACAGGTATCCTTCTCTGCTACTAATAATTTTTGTATCTATCTATGTTACCCATCAAGTTCATCGGATATCGAGATCCTCCATCTCGAACTTTGTTGAAAATTTATCTTGCACCCATTTGTAAGCTTCTTGTCCTCTGTAGGATTCTATATTCAACCTTGTAGTAAAGGCTGGGATCACCATCGTTTAGTTGATACTTAATCTCCTCATGTATTTGTATGTGCTATCCCATGGGTTCCAAATAATCTTGTACAAATCCTTTTACGCATAGGTGGTTCTCTGTAGAGATTCCCAAAACCTGGAGTTTTCCCAATCTATTATTCTACTTAGATTACACCAACTGTTTAGTGTAATATTCATCACTGAAGAGGTGTGCCTGGCCCCTAGATTAATGTCTTGCCATGATCGAATCCCTCTTTCTGAGAGTAACCAGAAACCTTGCTTTGTATCTCTTGATACTTCAATCCGTTGTATGCTTGATCTTGTACATCTACTTGGAAGATGTTACAAAACTTCCCTTCATCTCTCCAAACATCATTTTATAAGATTGACCGATACTTCTTGATCATATCATCCTTCCATTCTTCCATCTTGGGACAATATTTTAGAAGGTGTCCTTTCTCATCACAACTGAAAATTTGAGTTGTGAGAGGCCCTTCTTCTGAAGTTCTTTTATTCTTGCGTGAATGTTCTTCCTTCTTATTATTTTTCTTCTTCGTAGAGTTGTTAAGGCTTGATTTTCATATCCATCCCTATCTTCTTCTTTTGGTATCAATTGAAATTCTTCTTACGTGCATTCCTCCATAGGTGATATTCTTTAAATCCCTTGAATGAAGGATTCCCATGAACTTGGGAGACTATTCAAGGTTGTAATCTCTACTTCTGCTTCTTCAACATTGTCTCCAATGTCCTCTAGTTGTTCCTTGAGTTGAGAGGTCCTTGTGAAGTAAGATTAAATGCTTTCTGACAATTGTATCTTCACATCCTTGAGTTTAGTTCTCAAAGTCATCTTCTTGTTGATATTATTTCCTTCGTATAGGCTGGTCATTTTATCGAACATATCCTTGGGAGTCTTCAAGGATTATACATGTGAGATCCAATGGAAACATAAATAATCCCATTGACTTTGACTATGTCCTTCTTGTGATTTGTCTTCATATCCATCTGGATCTGTAACTTCTTCTTTGACATTGTTATCCAAGTCACACTTCTTCAAGTATGAGAATCTCTCTCTACTTCCATGCTCATAAGTTCTCGTCTCTCTCAAGCTTGTCCTCAATATTTGTAATATTTGTCAACATGATAAAAATGAGAGCATCAAGCGAAAATAGAGAGGATATAACTTACCAATGAGATTGCTTCAACTTGATGCTTGCTTGAAGGATTTTCTAGAAGAATTCTTAAGGTGGACCTAGGGTTTGATAGAGAAACCCTAATTTTTCAAATTAGGTGTCTTTCAAATCCGATTGGATAGAAATATGTGCCTCCTCAAGGCGAGATGAGCATCATACTTATTTTCCCAAAACTATGGACATAGCTGCAAAATATTTGATGCCCTATTTTTTCCTGGTAGTAGTGTTAGGTCAAAAATTGAAAATACATAGAATGAGAAAATTATTCCATAGAAAGATGCACCCTCCTAGGGAGAGTTTCATAGTCCTCCTTTTTTCAGATGATCAGTGAAGGGAAGTGCCCGGAACAGGAAGCCCTATTTTTCTCCAGTTTCTTTTGCAGAATTGTCTGATCTTTATTCCACTGTATATCCAAAGTAAGGTATGAAAATTCATACTGAGATATCCTGATATGTCTTCTTTCCAACTCCATTGCTTAGAACAGAATTAGATACACCAAGCGGAACTTATGCAAATTTTACCAAGGTGATTTGTTTGAGGACTATTCAACATATTGAACTTGTATGGACTACCACGTGTCACTGTTTCACCTTCAGGGTCTGAAACTCAGACCAAAAAAACTAAATTTTATGCCCTATATGTAAAATCTTGATAAATTTCATTTGGAACTTCCTAGCCTGAGATATAGCAATTCTCCCTAGGTCACATGTTTATGACTATATTTTGGAGGAGGCTAGAACCCTGACTTGGAGGAATCATATCTTCTGAAGTATAGAGAATCAAAGGAGAAAACTTGCACAAAAGGTATAGTAAGATTTGATATTCATCTTGTCAAAGTGTCATCTCCTGATACTTCTCCAAACTTGAGTTATAGTGAAAATTCCAAGATGACTAGACTTTTCCTTCTAGGGTTTTCAAGCATGAGCCCTAATATCTAGTAGCTGCAATTGTAGCAGTGTTTCGAATGCACAAAGAATTGTTTCAGGGTGGATCTGATACCATGTTATAATTTTAATGGTTATACAATATCTAAAAACATTTAGCATCATAACATCATAACCATAATCAAAGGATCACTGAAAGAAACACAAGCACAACCACACAAAATGAACAAATAGATTTATCCTAGGAAACCCTCCTGGGGGAGAAAATCCAACAAAACTTCCTCTATATAGAATTCGACCAAGTACAGTGTAAAACCCCAAGAACAAGAATAGTTGCTTCTCTTCCATAGTATACTCTCTCTCTCTCTCTCTCTCTCTCTCTCTCTCTCTCTCTCTCTCTCTCTCTCTCTCTTGTGCAATGCTTGAGTGTAAAGTGTGTGAGAATGAGAGATGTTCCTCACCTACTTATATTCATTCGGTGAGTGACTTAATTTCCTAACTAGGCCGGCCAGGTTGTCTTATTATGGGCCGAAATACCTAGGAAGACTCAAAATACATTTATAAAATACTTTTGTGTGTACTATTTCCCTGACTTACAACAAAGGTTTTCCCTCATGACTTTTACATAACCAATTACATCAAGGACATCTCCTAACAGAGGAATAACATCTTCGAAGGAGGAATACAATAAAATTAAAATAGAATATCTTCATAAGTTACAATATTTTAACATGAGAGAGAGAGAGAGGAGAGAAAGCATGTGCACATACTTGTGCGATAATCTTGAAGTATATTGCATTCAAATCAAGCTTAAAATGGAATTTGAATGCAAACAAGACTACTCCCTTACAATATTCGACTTGGTAATAAAATATTAATACTAATATTCACAAGTGACGCCACATGGCAAATTGTGCTTGGGAAAGAATACATACAAAAGAGAAGTGGAGTGAGTTAATCTTGTGGAAAAAGTGTCATCTTTTTTTGGTCACAAATTTGATAAGAATGAAATTGAAATTTTAGGTATGGATAGATTTTCATGGTTTCACCATAATCCAAGTCTCGTGCATGGCGGAACAAAGTCTCTATGGGTTTTTTCTAATTCAGATGACTAAATCATTGAAAATTCGACCAATTTTTTTAATCAATAATAACTATGACTTCTTATATCATTAGATTTCGACAATTTGAAAGAAGTTTGTTACAAGAATATATGACTATGTATAAGAAACTTCAAGGAAAGAGGTAAGCAAGTACAACAAGACTTGGTTCTAGTAGAAGATAAAGAGATGAGAGAGAGAAAGCACAAGAATGAGCTTAGTGAAAATCATATGGAAAATATGAAAACAATGGTCTAGCTTTACCATTTAAGGTTAAGAAGAAATTAATACTAAAACAAATTATTGGATGCAATGGATTCATTTTTTTAGTTTCAAACCTAGTTCTTCAGTCTTACGAGCATCACCTAATATAATAAGTATTAAGTAAATTACTCATGCTTATACAAAATTAGTTATTAGTAGAGATGATTCATAGTGTATCACTTTATTATTAAATAGTCCATACAATGAATTTTTGTGAAAAATTTGAACCCATCAAAAATTAGTTATGAATGAATGTCTTCGACAATAAATGGCCATAAAGATGACTTGAATATTATATACTTCACACAATTAATTCTTTAAAAAAAAAATTAATATTTTTGAACTGCAAAAATACATCACATGCTTAATATAATTAAATATAATATTATAAATAAAATACCAAATTAGTCAAAGAGGTTAACTTAATTGGTGGTCACTAATGTTACTAGGCATATTTGGTTAAATGCATGCCAACAAGTCCAGAGTTTAAGTTCCTTATATTAGGAACAATAATATATATCAATGAATTTACTCAAAATACTCTGCAACAACATGGGAAAACATTATTTAGATTTCCCCTCCAATTTTTTTGGAAATGAAAATAATAATAAGAACCTAACTCAACAAATTTAGCATCATGAAAAGACAACAATCTAAAGTTAATCCTCTTAGGTAAGAGATTAAATTGCAACCAGGAATAGTATGTGGTATCATGTATGTGACCAAGGTTAAATGTTACTAAAAAGCACATGACGAAATTGGAGATAGCATCAACAATGAACATGAGGGGTACTAGGTTTCTTGTATGTAGTATTTAGACTAACATTGCCTTTTGATACTATAGTATGACTTGATATTGATTCTAATTGACTAAATTCTCATATTTCTCTAACATAAGAAAAAAATTTAACCACCCAAGATCCAGAAACGTGTAGCAAGAGTGAAAATATAACCCCCTTATGAACCACTAGTGGATTATTTCAGGTGGCCAAGTTTTGTTTACACATCATTTTGTAAAATTAATTCTCTTTGGAAAGAAGTTAAATTGCAACCAAGCATAGTATATGCTCTCATGTATGGCGTTATTACTAGATGCCACTAAAAGCACATGACCATATTGGAGGTAGCTTGAGAGATGAATTCAAGGGACACTAGGTTTCTTCCATATAGTATTTGGGTTTCTTGCATATAGTATCTAGACTGAAATCACCTTTTGGTACTAGAGTATAACCTAAAGTTGTTTCTAATTCGTTAAAACCTTGACTTATTATAATGTAAGAAAATAGGTTAGCATCGTAAGACACAAAATCATCTAAAAGGAATAAAATTATACGTCAACAAATTATTTCAGGTGACCAACTTAAAATTGTATCGATAAAAACTTAATTAGTAATCTTAAATAATATAAAAAATCCCCTCGTCTTTTTACAAATTACAAAGTTGAATCTAAATAAATATACATTAAAACCAATCCATACACTCTAAATTATCTAATCCATGAGTTGTTATCTCAATACAAAAGGTAAAAGAAAGTAGGACACAGTTGGTTTCTTGCATGTAGGATTGTGCTTGACTTGAGAATGCTTGGGTTAATGAAGCGACATTGGTTGCTCCCATGATCGATTGATGGATGGAAGGCATGGCATGGCAGGATAGTTGATTAAGTATTTATGGAAACAATGTTAGTGTTAATGTTGAAAGATATAGAAAAATGCATGCAAGGATGTAAATTACATAAAAAAAAGAGATCAATGGCATGTTTAATATTCATAATAACTTCAATGTATGTTAAGAGATTCATAACTTCAATGCATCCCTTTGCAAGAAAGTTCCAAGATTTTTGGTGGATCAGGTCATCCCAACTCATGATTTTAAATTATGTTAGTTTTCTGACTACATAAAACTTAAAAAAAAGAGCACAATTGTTTATGAAAACCATGACTATGTCATTGTTGAAAATATATAAAATTGTATGCATGGATGCAAACTAAAAAGTATGAAATATCAATGACATGCTTGATATACCACATATCAATAAAAACTTAACATCAATAAGAAACATAATAAATGATCTGAATAAAAACTTACTAATCAAAATAAAGATAACATAGGTTGATGGTATATCCATACTTGATAATACCAAGTTCTCGTTGCAGTGGATTGGTATGAAGTTTGTTCAAGGAATTCAAAAGGGGGCGTTCTCCAAGCTTTGAATTATATCAGTTATTACCAATCAAGGTTAGCATTGAAATAGAAATCAATGTTGATGTTGAATTGGATGGTTAGGTGAGACTTGGGTGGTTGAATGTTTCCCATAAGTGTTAGAAACATGACCGCAGAGCAATAACAATTATACAGTTAAATCATTAAACAAGATGCAAAACATATTAAACACATTACAGAGAGACACATATATAACGCGGTTCACCCAAAAGATGGGCTACGTCCACACAGAAATTTCTAGTCCTTTTATTACTGTCCAGAATGATGAAGGGATACAACATGCAGCAACACCACTGCACTTCCTCTTCACGCTCTCACAGTCTCTCTCACACAATCATAGAGATTGTTTACAATGCTACAATAAAAAAATAAATACACAGTCATTTTACAATGCTTTCTTTTATATGGGAAATACCATGGGAAAATACTACGGTTAACCCAATACCATGGGTCCGCAAAACTGTTGGCCAACAAACATCCCAAAAAAATTTCTCCGGGGCTTCGCCCCCGAACCCCAAAGTTGGGGAACGAGTGTACAGTAAACATGGGGTACAAACACAAGTGTATAACATCTCTAAATCTAGAAGATCAGTCTCCACAACCAATAATATCCCACTTGAACACTGATCACAACAACTCCCCCATTGCTGCACAAAAACTGAGAAGGAACTCAGTTTCTCTCTAGTTACTCCCTTTGTCAACATGTCTACAGGATTCTAGATAGTGTGTATCTTTTCCAGTTTTAATAGTTCTTCATCTAAAACAAATCTTATAAAGTGGTACTTGAGTTGTATATGTTTAGTCTTCGAATGAAATACTGGGTTCTTTGCAAGATGAATGACACTCTGGCTGTCACTGTATAGCCTGTTATTCTCTTGCTTCTTACCCAATTCCTCCATGAACCTTTGCAACCAAATCATCTCCTTATTAGCCTCTGTAGCAGCAACATACTCTACTTTCGTTGTTGAAAGTGCAACAACCTGTTGCAGTTTTGAAATCCAACTTACTGTTGTTCCACCCATAGTAAACACATACCCTGTGGTGCTCCTCCTGCTATCTTTATCACCAGCCATATCTGCATCAACATATCCCTGTAGAACAGTGTCTAAACCTCCAAAACATAATGCATGAGAAGTGGTACCTATCAAATACTTGAGAATCCATTGTATTGCTTTCCAATGCTCTTTACCTGGATTATTCATATACCTGCTCACAACTCCCACTGCATGTGCAATATCTGGTCTTGTGCGCACCATGGCATACATCAAGCTTCCAACTGCTGATGAATAGGGAATCTTGGACATGTAATCTATCTCTTCATGTGTCTCTGGACACATCTCCTTACTTAGTTTGAAATAAATGGCTAAAGGTGTACTAACTACTTTTGCATTCTGCATTCTAAACCTATGCAACACCTTTTCTATGTACTCACCTTGAGACAACGTCAATTTGAGATTTTTCTTGTCTCTTGTTATCCTCATACCAAGGATTTGCTTTGCAACACCCAAATTGTTCATCGCAAATTATTTATCTAGTTTTCTTTTGAGCACATTTATATCCTGCATGTTAGACCTTACAACAAGCATGTCATCCACATACAATAACAAGATAATATATCTTCCGTTATATAGCCTCTTGAAATAAACATAGTGGTCAAAATGACATCTATCATAACCTTGTTCTGTCATAAACTTATCAAATTTCAAATACCACTTCCTTGGAGCTTACTTCAGGCCATACAAGCTCTTCTTCAACCTGCAAACCAAATTCTCCTTCCCTTTGACCTCATACCCCTGTGGCTGCTGCATATAAATATCTTCCCCCAAATCCCCATAGAGAAAGGTTGTTTCTACATCTAATTGTTCAAGATGCAAATCTTCTACTACCACTAGAATTAAAATAGAACTAATTGAAGTAATTTTAACAATAGGAGAAAATATTTCATCAAAGTCTATACCTTTATTTTGTGAAAACCCCTTTACAACAAGTCACAGCCTTGCACTGCTTCTTTCGTCCATCTTCTTCCTTTAACCTGTAAACCCATTTATTCTGTAGCTTTCTTTTTCCTGCAGGCAACTAAACCAAATCCCAAGTCTGGTTTCTTACCAATGATTCCATCTCCTCATTCATGCCTTGCTCCCACTTCTTTCTAGTTTCTACCTGCATTGCCTCTTCATAACATTCTGGTTCACCATAATCAGTCATCAATAAATAATATAGTGAAGTAAAGAATCATTCAAGGGGGTCTACTTAACCTGGTAAATTTTCTTACAGTTGTAGGAGTTTCAGGTACCTACTGATGTTCTTGATTTTCTGGTGCCTTTCAAACTTCATTTTCTTTGATTTCATCAAGCACTATGTACTCTGTGTTTTCTTTTTCCACTTTCTTTCCTTGCAACTGATCTTTGAACATAACCTTTTCATTGAATACTACATCTCTACTCCTAATGATTTTGTGATTTTCAAAATCCCATAAGAAATAACCAAAATCATCAACCGCATATCTAATAAAGGTACATTTCTTGGATTTATCTTCAAGATTTGTTCTATCATCTTTATCAATATGGAAAAATGATTCACAACCAAAAGTTCTTACAAATGAGTATTTTACTTGTTTACCTATCCATGCCTCCGTTGGAACCCCACCATCCAAAGCGCTTGAAGGCCATCTGTTTATTAAATAAACAACAGTGTTTACAACATTAGCCCAGAACTGTAGGGGAAACCCTGCATGCAGTCTCATACACCTTGCATGCTCCATGATCATTCTGTTCATCCTTTCTGACACACCATTTTCTTGTGGTGTTCCACGAACTGTCTTCTCTCTGTGAATCCCATTGTGTGAACAGTAACTATCAAACACCTTGCTGCAGTATTCACCTCGATTATCATATATGAGACATTTCAACCTTTTTCCTGTCTCATTCTCAGCCAAATCTTTCCACTTCTTAAAAGTATCAAACACATCAGATTTCTGTCTAATGCAATAAACCCAAGTTTTTCTAGTTGCATCATCAATAAAAGTAATGTAATAATGAGAGCCACCAATATATTGTACCTGAGCTGGTCCCCATACATTTGTATGGAAAATATTTAACTTTTCACTTTTATTTTGTTTCCCAACCCTGGGAAATCTAACTCTCTTATGTTTTCCATAAACACAGTTCTCACATATTTCCAACCGTACTTGCTTCGTATCTGGAAGTAGTTTCCTCGAGTGGAGAATCTGCATCCCCTTGTCACTCATGTGGCCAAGCCTATGATGCCACAATGCCGCACCTATTTCTATGGAAGCTACAGAGATAGAATAATCAGTATTATGAGGACATAAATATAACGTACCTACCCTATATCCTTTTGCTATTACTAGTGATCCTTTAGTGATCTTCCACCACTTTTCACCAAACGTAGACAAACAACTACAATCTCCAAACTTCCTTGTTGAGATCAGATTTATTTTCATAGCAGGAATGTGCCTTACATCTTTTAGCAGCCTTTCACTTCCATTATTTAACTTAATCCGTACCTTACCCTTTCCAACAATTTTACATGGTTCATCATCCCCCAATAAAACATGTCCAAAATCACCTTGAACATAATCATGAAAGAATTTCCTATGGGGTGTATCATGACATGAAGCCCATGAATCTACTACCCATTAATCACTAGCATTATCTAATGCAAGAATCAAAGCATCTTGTAACACATCACCTGCTACATTCGCTTCTTGAGTAGTCTCTTGCTGCCTTTCTCCTTTCTTCTTTGGAGCTCTACAGTCTTTCTTCAAATGTCCTTTCTTACCACAGTTCCAACACTCTATTTTTCCGAATATGGACTTGGATGTGCCCTATTTAGACTTGTTGTGATTTCCTAGTCTCCTTCCTCTCTCATTTTGTCTCCCTCTGCTCTCCATGGTCAACGCATTACCTGATGTCTCACCTGTGATTTTTCTTCGCATTTCCTTGCTAAGAATAACACCAACAACATCATTAAACTTAAGAGTGTTTGAACTAGGGACAAAGTTACTTACAACCATGACCAAGCTATTCCAGCTTTCTGGAAATGAGCACAAGATTAGAAGAGCCCTAACCTCATCATCAAAGTTCACTTTTATATAACTTAAGTGACTAGTAAGTGTATTAAGCTCATTTAAATGGTCAACAACAGATCCACCTTCCGACATCTTCATATTAAATAAATGATTCATTACAAATACCTTGTTGGAAGCCGAGGATTTTTCGTAGAGCTTACCCAATGCGCTCATCACACCCTCTGTTGTTTTTTCTTTCGAGATATTGAAAGCCACCGATGAAGCCAGGCACAACCGTATTGTTCCCGGTGCCTTTATGTCAAGAACCTCCCATTCTTCATCCTTTATAGTCACCGGTTGTTTTGATTTTCCTCCCAACAAAAGGTACAGATCCTTCTGGTACAGATAGTCCTCCATTTGCATCTTCCATAACTGATAGTTTTGGCCGTTAAATTTCTCAACCCTAAACTTTCCCTCTTCTGCCATTTCTCCCACTTGAACCAGGAACCCTTCTTTCCTATGAGTTTACCAGCCAAATAGACCTTTTGGCTTTAATACCAATTGTTAGAAATAGGACCGTAGAGCAATAACAGTTATACAGTTAAATCATTAAACAATATGCAAAACATATTAAACATGTTACAGAGAGACACAAATATAATGTGGTTCACACAAAAGATGGGCTACGTCCACACATAAATCACCGGTCCTTTTATTACCTTCCAGAAAGATGAAGGGATATAACCTGCAGCAACACCACTGCACTTCCTCTTCACGCTCTCACAGTCTCTCTCACATAATCACAAATATTGTTTACAATGCTACAATACACAAAAAATACACAGTCGTTTTATAATGCTTTCTTTTATTGGGGAAATACCATGGGAAAATACTACGGTTAACCCAATGCCATGGGTCCACAAACTCTTGGCCAACAAACATCCCTGAATCCCAAAGTTGGGGAACGAGTGTACAGTAAACCTGGGGTACAAACACGACTATCACAACATCTCTAAATCTAGAAGATTAGGCTCCAAAACCAACACATAAATTTATCGTGTGATATTAGAGATTTAGACATCTTAGTGCTAAGTTCATGGCAAGTATTATGAGTAAGATAGGGATAGTTACAATTATGAACAATTTTGTAGTGATGTTATTTTTTATGTTTTTCTAAGTTGTGTTATGACTTATAAGCTCAACAAATGGTGTTACAAAGTTTATCAAAGAAATAAATGTTTAAATTGTTTGATTTCAAACACGATGTTGTATGAACACCATAATTCAAATAATGTTTAAATCCAATCGTTCGTCATTTTTCTATGCTACCAAGTCTAGTTTACCTTAAAGAAATTTGTGGAGGCAGATGACGACAAGCATGTGCACGTGACTTTAGCAATAATCTTGAATTTTATTGCAATCAAATGAAGCATACAATGGATTCGACTTCCCTACAATTACTGACTTGGTTAACAAAATATTAATATTAATCTTCACATATAATGATAGATGGTGAATGGTTTCTGCTTAAGAATACACACAAAAGAGAATTGGAGTAAGCTAATATTGTGGTAAAAAAGCCCATTTCTAGTCATAAATTTAATAAGAATTAAATAGAAATATATGTATGTTTAGAGTTCCACCATGATCCAAGTTTTGTGAATAATGCAATATAATGTTCCTATGAGTTTTGTCCAAATTTAAAATGACCCAAATCATAGGAAAGTTGATCAAAATTATCAAATAATAATAACTATAATTTCTTTTATTGTCGAGTTCCAAAAACGAGAGAAAAATTTGTTAAAACCACTTCCAGGAAAAGGAAGTAACTAAGCAAGCAAACTTATGACAAAATATGGAAAACGATCTCTATATATCATTTAAGTTCAAGAAGATACATATAATATTACACAAGGGTCAAGGGAGGATAAGGCTCCTTTAGAATATTTCTCTACTTATGATCTCATGGATCTTAAAGTAAACAAAGCCCTTTCGAGGGAAAAAAAGTGAATATCCTCTCTCTGAACATAAGAGGAGTAGGGGACAAATCCAAGAAACTCTCCCTCAAAATGCTTTTTACTATGGAAAAACCATACATCATTTTTGTTAAAGAAACCATGGTCTTTGAGGAGAAGGCGAAGAATTCCCGCCCCCCCCCCCTCGCTACCAGGTTTACCGGGGGGGATTCTTTCGGCTTGGAATACCGGAAAGGGGATATTCTCATATTATCACACTTCAATGTGTATCATGTTGACTGGTGAGTATGTTGGGTTTGAATTGCAGCTAAATTTGGTTAATTGATATGCTCCTTATACATATAGGGAAATTTTCTAGGAGAGAGTTAAGAGTGACGGCATTTTATATCTTCCCTCACTCATTATTGGAGGTGATCTTAACCTAACCCTTAGTGGGTTAGATATCTTGGGGATAGGGTATGATTAGACCCAAAGGGGTATTTTTTCGAAGATCTATTCCTTTCTAAAGGTTTACTAGATATTGACCAGTATCCTTTAATCCCAACTTGGAGGAGTAATAGATCAGGAGCGTAGGCGATGGCTAAGAGATTGCATTGATTTTTGAAATGGGAGCGTTTGGTAGAATACAAGAAGTGATGGGAAGGTATAGAACATGGGTGGAAAAGGTACCCTTGTCTTATCATTTTCCTATTTTGATGCAACTCGATCCATCGAGAGAAAATGTCTTCTACCCTTTTAAATTCAACCACTTGTGGATCCAAGAATAGGGGTTTTGAGATATGGTGAGAAAAGAATGGGCTCAAATGGACTTCTCAAATCAACTTTTAGAGATGAAAATATTGGTTCTAAAAAACCAGGCTTTAAAGGATGCTATGATTAGGTGGGAAAAGGAGCAAAAAATGGCTCTTCATAAGGATCTGATGGAAGTAGAAGATGAATTAAAATATTATCATGCAGCTTATAAGTTTGGTTCTTTCTCATCACATGTACAGACCAAAATGTAGGAATTGGAGAAGACTCAGTCACATTTCCTTCAAATGGAAGAGGAAACATGGAGACTAAAAAGTCATGCAATATGGATTGACATGGGGGATCAAAATACAAAATTATTCCATCATTTTGCAAATGGCAGAAGGGGTCAAAATTATGTATGGGAAATCAAGGGGTTAGATGGACTAATGGTGTTTGATCCTATGGATATTGACATAGAGGTAGTGAGACATTTGAACCAACTCTTCTATGATTAGGGTCATATCTCAATAGTGGACCAAATGAACACTATGAAACAACCTCCTATATTATTTACACCATATTGAGGATCCTTTGTTGCTCAAGTGGTCATTATTGAGGAGGTTTAAACTATTTTAAAAGGATTCACTAAATCGAAGAGACCAGGTCCAGATGAATGGATGATGGGTATATTTCTAGAATGTTTCGATATTATGGGTTAAGACATACTCTGGGTTGTGGAGGAATCCAGGATTAATGGGAAAGTTTATGATGGGCTCAATTCAACATATATTGCATTGATTCCCAAAATACAAAACCGACTACATCTACTGACTTTAGACCCATATCTATATGTAATTTGATATATTAAGTTACTACTAAAATTATTTCCAGAAGGATCAAGCCGGTTACAATCCAAATGTATATCTAGAGAGCACTTTGGTTTTCTGGAAAACAAACAAATTCATGACTATGTTGGTGTGGCACAAGAAGCTTTCCATGACATTAAAAAAGGGGGATGCACTCTATGGTTCTAAAACTGGATCTTGTCAAATCATATGACAAGGTGGACTGGGCCTTCCTTGGATTGATACTCCTTCAGATTGGTTTGGACCCGACGACTATGAAATAGATTATGGCATGTGTGGAATCAGTAAACTATGCAATCTTAATAAATGGTTCACCTAATCAGTTTTTCAGAGGTACTAGGGGAGTGAGACATGGATTCCCATTATAAAATATTAATATTAATCTTCACATATAATGATAGATGGTGAATGGTTCTCGCTTTAGAATACACACAAAAGAGAAGTGGAGTAAGCTAATATTATGGTTAAAAATCCCATTTATAGTCATAAATTTAATAAGAATTAAATAGAAATGCAATATCCCCCGATTTACAAACATTATTTGTAATATTAAAGCTTGATTGCATTTTTTTTAATGAGTTTGGCTGATTTCGGAATCCATCCAAACGGTCCCTGTAGGATAGTTGTAACCGGTACATTTTGCCTTTAATGAAATTCAGAATGAAAGGGACAACCATGTTAAAAGAGGATACTGTGCATGCAAGAGGGGGTGATTTAGAGCAGTAAACCTTAGGGAAGTACACGAGGTGTCAGAACGCCTTAATGGCGTCGAACAGACCCTGGATAAATCAAGGCGCAGTGGTTGATGGTGATTCAAAGGAGAATGAACCATAGCTGCGAAATACTTGTTGTGTGAGCACTTTGTGTTAGGCAAGTGATTTTTGCCTCGAAAAATGAACTAAGGTTAGTTGTCTCCGCTCTTGGAAAGCATAGTTTAGTTTGGGGGTGATTGAGGACAGAGAAGATATGTGCCTAATCTACGGTTGGGTGAAACATGGTTGTTTCCATTTCTTTGCGCTCACTTTACAAACAGGTTACATTATTGGGTTTATGTTTCTGCAAATATATTGAGCTCAAGGTATATTTGCATATGTGTAAATGTGTGTTTCAATGCTTCTGAAATGATAAATACCAGTTTTAGTTTTATCGATGAAAATGTTGCTTATGAGATATTGTATAATCATACTCTATTTTGAATAACTGTGACTTGTATTTGGTAATATTGGTTGCTCAAATGGTGTAATATTGTTTCTATAAATATTTACTGGGATGTTGTATGATTCTTTGTTAAAGCCAATCTAAGGGACCCCTAGTAGAGAATCCAATGTGCTCTCTTGGGTTTAGCTTCTTTCCTGTATAGTGAAGCCCCTGTATAATACCTTAAATTCCTAAGGGAGGGTAAAACTATGAAGGAGAGCTTGGATGTTGAAGTTCTTAGGAACTGGCCACTATACACCACCAAATATACATAATCCTGTGTTTATCTAAGTAACTCAATCGACTTAAATCCATGAGTCCATCAAGGGTTGGAAACTCCTCAGTCTTTCCAAGAAAAACACAGAGAAGGTAGGTGAAAAACCTTGGGGCCGAAAGGCCTACAAAAGCCTAAAAATGTATAAACAATAGAAGGACTTCCACAAGCCGCAATCAACATTACAGAAGCGAAAAGCGGAGTAAAAGTTATAAGGAATGGGAGAATTTACATAACCCGCAATCTGCATTGCGGAAGCAGAAACAAAGCAAAAATTCATAAGGAAGTGGGGTGGTTCCACAAACTGCAACCTGCAATCCGCATTGCAGAAGCAGGAAACATAGTAAAAGTTATAAGGAATGGGAGCGTTTCCGCAACCTGCAATCCCCATTACAAAGGCAGAAACCAAGGTTAAAATGTAATGAATATAAGGAATTTCCGCAATCCATGATTGCGGAATTCTAAAAGTGGAAGTCAAGACTATAAATTATTCACGAGGTTCTGCAGTCCACAATCCACAATTAAGGAAAGCGAAAATCCAAAGAGAAAATATAAATAAAATATGGGGTTTCCACAATCTGCAATCCACATTGTGAAAAGCATAAGGAAGAAGTTAAAACTGAAAAGAAGAGATGTCTTTCCACATTACACAATCCACAATTGTGGAAAGTGGAAGTTGGAAAGTCTAAAGTAATTATGTGTTTTCCGATATCCGTAATCTGCATTGCAGAAAGAAGAAAGCATAGGTTAAAACTATGAAGAATGTGAGAGTTTCTGCAATCCACATTGCGGAGAGCGGAGGTTAAAAATGTAAAGAACTTATGTGTTTCCGCAATCCATAAACTGCATTGTGGAATGCGGAAAACAAAAGGAAAAACTATTAAATTGTTAAGGTTTCCACAATCTGCAATCTATATTGTGGACTGCGAAAAGCGGAAAGGAAATTTGTGAAAATTATAAAGCTTTCTACAATTTGCAATATGCATTGTGGAATGCAAAAAGTGGAAAAGAAAATTAATTAAAATGAACGGGGTTCCACAATCCGCAATCCACATTGCGGAAGAGAAAATGCGGTAGGGTAATATTATAAAGGAATTAAGCGAGTTCTGCAATCCACATTGCGAAAGAGGAATTGCAGAAAGGAGTTTTTATTTGTGAAAAGGACTTTTTAATTGTGGAAGGATTGTTGTAGAAACAATTAAAATTAGGAATAAATGTTAGAGGAAGATTGATGTCCCATGTCTTATGTGAAATACATTTTTTTTTATATGCATTTTAGCAGGTTATATGGGTATGTTACATATGGTATCAGAGCTACAGGTTTCAACCCTGTAGCATTTTGGGAACATCTAGTTACGTTGAATTATGGAACAAATTGTTCTAATCATAACAATTTATGTTGGAATGCTTTTTGCACATGAAAAAATGTTCTGCAATAGGATACAACAATGGCCTCACAAAGTGAGAATGTGGATCGACTTGAAGAAGGTGCGCCAACACCATGCTCATTGCAACTAGAGCAGGAACAATGTGAAACCAGTCAAGTTCTGGAAAGAAAGAGGAACTTGATAGTAGAAATACAGAGCTTCAAAGTAGATAATGAGCAAATAAATAAGGCTCAGGAAAGGAAGCAAGAGATTAATGATATATTGTTGCAAAGTCTGCAAGAGAAGAATAATGGGGAAAAAAACCAAACATATATTGGGAGAGACCTGGAAGTTCCAGAAAGTGCCAAAAGAAAAGACAGTTCCTCCAATGGAAATCAAAAATCTACAAATCGATCCAAGTGGGTTAGTAAAAGAAAGATCAACCACTTGGAAGGAGAATTTAAAAAGATCAAGCCAACCAGCTTCGATGGGGAATCCAAGACCAAAGAAGAGGCAGAGGATTGGTTGTTAGACATTAAGAAGTAATTTCAAATTTATAATTACTCTAGAAACATGAAGGTGAGAATGGCCAACTACAACCTGAAGGGAAAGGTCATTACTTGGTGGCAAGATATGAAGATTTCCTATGGAATAAAAGAGAAGAACCTGGAGTGGTCGGAGTTCAAGAAGTTCTTCAAGATGCAATACTTGTCAAAAATCTACTATGAAAGAAAGACCAAAGAGTTATATGATTTAAAACTCAGCCAAATGAATATAGAGGACCTCATTAACAAAATTTTGGATCTGTTGTGGTTCATGCTGTATATTAAAGAGGAAAAGGTGGAAATACATAGGTTCTTGAGTTGTTTTCCGCAGTATTATAAGGAATGGATTTAATTGACAATCCAAAAACCTTGGATGAAGCCTTAAGAAAGGAAAGGTTGTGTTTTGAACTGTACAAACAAAGGAATGACCTCTCCAAGGTATGGAAGGGTAAAGAACAGGAAAATTTCAACCAATAGAAGAAGGGCTTCCAGTCCCCACCCTTCAAGAACATGCCAAGGAATCTGCAAGGAAATTCCTACAGCAAAAATGAACAACTTCCACAGAAGAACTATAAATCTGTGAACCTTGGACCTAAGGGGACTATTGTAGCCCCTACAAGAACCCCTGAAGTGTTGGGAATGTGGAGAGCCCCACTTGTGAAGGAGATGCCCATGCCTCAACCAATCTAATAAGTTTTTTCACAACCTGCAAGAAGCTTCCATTGTTGGGGAAGTTGGGAAAAGTTGCTACCATAGTAATGCAACCTTGGAGAATCGACAAGCAGACTATCAATCTACAATCGTGGAGATTGAAGGTACTATCTGTAACCAAATTCTTTCTATACTAATTGATACATGGGCTACCTTAAGTTACATCACTCCCAAAGTGGTGGAAAACTTCCAGCTCACCAAGGTAAGGCATACAAAAATCCTGGTCAATCAAACTGGCCACTAGAGCAAGGAGAAAGGTAACTGAGTTTCTTGTTGATTGTGAAGTTAAAATAATGGATCATGTGACTAGGATTAATCTAAATGTTTTTCCTTTAGGGTCATATTATATGATTATTGGTATGGATTGGTTAGCAAAGTACAAAGTAATATTGAATTGTTTTGATAAAACCTTTACTTATGTGACTGAGGATCAAATTGTTAGGAAGTACAAGGTGTCATTAAACTTGTCTCCTTGAGGAAAATATCTGCCATGCAACTAAAAAGGTGTATGAGAAAGGGTTGTAAACTATATGCGGTCTGGGTCGTTGACCTGCTCCTTAATGAAGGTCAAACACAGGTAAAATACCACCTAGTCTTAAGTAAGTTTATGGATGTATTTCCAGAAGAGATACCAGTACTACCCCCTCAACGAGAAATAGATTTCTCCATTGAGATTGTTCCTAGGTTTGCACCGGTATCTAAGATACCTTATCGTATGACCATCCCTAAGTTAACCGAATTGAAAATTTAGTTACAAGAACTGCTAGACAAGGGTAACATCAGACCTAGTGTGTATCCTTGGGGAGCATCAGTTTCTATTTGTTAAGAAAAGGGACGGGACTCTAAGACTTTGCATATATTACAAACAACTAAATAAAGTAAGCATCAAGAACAAGTATCCACTACCTCGGATTAATGATCTGTTTGATCAAGTGGGGGGAGATAAACTCTTCTCCAAGTTAGATTTTTATTCTGGTTATCACTAGATCAGGATTAAAAGAGAAGATGTAAGTAAAACGACCTTCAGACCCCGATATGGGCACTATGAATTTGTGGTAATTCCTTTTTTCTTAACCAATGCTTTTGCTACATTCATGCTCCTGATGAATAGTATTTTCAACAAGTACCTAGATCTGTTTGTGTTGATATTACTTGATGACATCCTAATCTACTCTGAGATGGAGGAAGAACATCAACAACACCTAGAAATTATGCTACAGACCTTAAGAGAGAATCAATTGTATACTAAGTTCGAGAAGTGTGAATTCTATAAGAACAAAATTTAGTACCTAGGTCATGTCATCTCAGAAAATGGGATCATGGTAGATCCACGAAATATTAAGTCTATTTCAGAATGGCACGTGCCTAAGGATGTCGCTGACATTTGGTCCTTCACGAGACTCACCGGTTACTATCGGCGATTCATCCAAGTATTCTCAAAGATATCCTATCCCATTGCTTCCTTGCAAAAGAAAAGAGTAAATTTTGTGTGGTCCTTGAAGTGTCAAGAGAGCTTTCAAAATATAAAAATATTGTTAACATGGATCCAATTTTAAAGGTGGTTGACCCCTATAAAGACTACACAGACTGTGCAGATGCTAGTAAGGAAGGATTGGGGGGGATATTATCTCAATAAGGACATGTGGTATGTTATGAATCTCGCAAATTGAAAGAGCATGAACGAAATTATGTATTGCATGATATAGAATTGGCAGCAGTAGTGCATGGCTTACAAATATGGCACCACTACATGTTAGGGAAAAGGTTCCTTTTGTTGACAAACAACACCTGTGTAAAGAATATGTTTACTCAGTCGGGGCTGAATTCCAGACACGCAAGATGGATGACCTTCTTAAGTGAATTCGATTTTGAAGTAAAGCATATAGAGGGTAAGGAGAATAGGGTGGTTGATGCACTCAATTGACGAACTCGTGAAGTATATGATATTACTATGATCCAACCAGAAAGTGATTTGATGAGAAGAATAAAATTAGGCAGCATCCATGATGTTGAATATGAAAATTTATTGAATAAATTGCTGAAGGACGAGGTAAACATGAATACGATAGAATTCAAAGTAGACCATAAAGGGCTAATTTGGTTTAAATGGAGATTATACATGGCTAACTTTGCAAATTTAAAATTGTTTGTTCTAAATGAAATGCATAGACCTCCTTATGCAGGGAACCCTGGTTACCAAAAGATGATAACAACCCTCAGAAAGCAATTATTTTGGCCCAAATTAAAAGCAAATTTAGTTGATTATATGTCTAAATGTTTGGAATGTCAATAGGTGAAGGCTGAACATCAACATCCAACAGGTTTGTTACAACATTTTCCAATTCCCGAATGGAAATGGGAGGGAATATATTTGGATTTTATCACAAGTTTTCCATTAACTCAAAAACATCATGATTCAATATGGTTGTAGTAGATAAGTTAAGAAAATCTATTCATTTTATTCCTATGAAATCGACTTATAAGGCTATCAATGTTGCAGAAATATTTCTGAAGGAAGTATTCTGACTTCATGGAGTACCAAACATGGTAATTTCTGACTGGGCTGTCAAGTTTACATAAAACTTTTGGAAATCATTGTTTGCAGGGTTAGAAACCAAGATAAATTTCAGCACTAGCTACCACCCTGAAACAGATGGACAAACAGCACGAACAAACCAAGTCATCGAAGACATGCTGAGGATGTATGTCATGGAAAGTCCCACTAAGTGGGAAGAATATTTGCATGTGGTAGATTTTGCATACAATAATGGTTATTAGACCTCAGCCAAGATGAGCCCATTCAAAATCCTGTATGGGAAAAAGTGTACTACCCTTGTTAGCTGGGATAGCCCTGTGAATCCACTGATAGTAGGACCTGAAGCATTACAAGAAATGAAACAAACTGTTTGAAAGGTACAAAAGAACTTGAATGCGGCACAAGATCACCAAAAGAGTTATGCTGACTTGAAGAGACAACATAAATAATTTTCGATCAGAGATCATGTTTACCTTTGAGTCAAACCCAAAAAGAGCTCCATGAGATTGGGAAGTTATACCAAATTAGCACCACGGTTCAGAAGACCCTTTCAAATCTTGGAAAGGATTGGACCCATGTCATACAAAATTGCTCTGCGAACACTGAAGAATTCATAATGTTTTTCATATTTCATTCCTGAAGAAATATATACATGATTCCACTGATATCATTGACTTGAATGTGGTACAGGTGGAACCAGAAGGAGAATTTCAAGTGGAACCTCTGTGCATTCTAGGTAGGAAAGAAACAACACTTCGAAACTGGGTCATCCCTCGGGTTAAGGTGTAATGGAATAAATTTATCCCACAGGAGGCGACTTGGGAACTAGAGCAATATATGCGAAAGAAGTACCCAGGTTTATTTCCAGAAGTTGTGGAGGAAGAATGAGAACACTGTGGACAATGTTGCAATAAGGGGGTGTGGATATAATATCCCTTGATTTATAAACATTATTTGTAATATTAAATCTTGAATATAATTTTTTTATGAGTTTGGATGATCACAGAATCCGTCCAAATGGTCCCTGGAGTATAGTTGAGTACAGTTGTAACCACCACATTTTTCATTTATTGAAATTCATAATGAAAGGGCAGACCATGTTCTAGGAGACTATGCATGCAAGAGGGGGATATGTAGAGCAATAAACCTCAGGGAAGTACATCAAGTGCCAGAACACAGACCCTGGAGAAATCATGGCACAGTGGTTGACGAGGATTCAATGGAAAATGGACCGTAGCTGCGAAGTAAGATTGGACAAACCCTGGAGAAATCAGGGAATGCAATTGTTGACAAGAATTCCTTGGGTAATGGACCGTAGCTGCAAAGTAAGACCTAGGAAACCAAACTATAAGAGAGCATATGCGAGGAGGAAAGACGCTGCTGATTATGTTGGGAAAGAATGAACTCTTGTTGTGTTGGCACTTTGTGTTGGGAAAGAGTTGAGAGAAATACTTGTTGTGTGAGCACTCTATGTTAGGAAAGTGATTTCTTCCTGGAAAACTGAATTGAGTTTAGTTGTCTCTGCTCTTGGCACACATAGTTTAGCTCGGGGGTGATTGAGGACAGATAAGATATGTGCCTAATCTATTATTGGGTGGAACGTGGTTGTTCCCCTTTCATTGTGCCTTGCTTTACAAAAAAGTTACATTATTGGGTTTATGTTTCTGCAAATCTATTAAGCTTAGGGAATATTTCGATATGTGTAAATGTGTGTTTCAATTCTTCTGAAATGATAAATACCGGTTTTAGTTTTATTGATGAAAATGTTGCATATGAGCTGGTGTATACTCTTACTCTATTTTGAATAACTGTGAATTGCATTTGGTGATATCGTTTCCTAAAATGGTGTAATATTTTTTCTATAACGAGTTACTAGGATGTTGTATGATTATTTGTTAAAGTCGGTCTAAGGGACCCATGGTAGGGAAGCCAATGTGCTCTCCTGGGGTTAGCCCCTTTATTGTTTAGTGAAGCCCCTATATAATACCTTAAATTCCTAAGGGGGGTAAAACTATGAAGGAGAGCTTCACTACTGAGGTTCTTAGGAACTAGCCACTGTACACCACCAAAAATTCCTAAGCTTGTACTTTTCTGTAATACCCCCTCATTAAATAATTGTTATTTTGTTGGAAAATGCCTTGATTATTATTATTCTTTGACCGGAAGGTCAAGAATAAAACATTTTTGCAATAAAACATTTATTATTAATAATAATTGTTGAAGGAGAACACAAGTGGGAATAGTTGTTGAAAGAGTGTTCCCTGACCCACAAGAGGGAAATTACAAGTGGTTAATACCATCGAGTAAGAACTCGAGATGTAGGAGGCATCATTCCAAAAAATCAGGTCTGCACTCCTAGTTGAGTTGTTGAAGAGGAGGCTCATAAATGACCAAGTCCTAGGCAAAATACTATTTATTAGTATGTCCATGAGCAGCATGAGGCTAGGATTTGACAGGGATTAACATATGTATAATGCAAGAGATGATGCATTAATATATTTTTTTCTTGTGGTTCGACGAACAAGCTCGGGGTTTCTGGAGCACGTAAATTGGATGCTCTGGGAGTTGGTTGGGAGGAACAAATTCTCCACTCATGTTTTCCCAACATTGGTGCTAGGTTCCTACTCTATTTTTCTTATGACTAATTCTAGTTACAATAGGATGTGTATGTGAAATATATGTACAGTTACATCTCCAGATAATAGGATTATGCATTTTGTAGAACAAATATCCCTATTCTCTGAAGTATCAAAGATTTGTAGTAATGATATTACAGTAAGCAATTAGTATTTTTTCATGAGAAAAAATTATTTAGTTCTGACTGTTATAAGTCTATTAATGGTTTCAGAATCAATACTTGAATGATTATAATTTATGAGTATGTATACAATGGATGAAATCCTCTGTTTTAAACCTCTTCC
Organism: Pseudotsuga menziesii; assembly: GCA_001517045.1. Classification (NCBI taxonomy): domain Eukaryota; kingdom Viridiplantae; phylum Streptophyta; class Pinopsida; order Pinales; family Pinaceae; genus Pseudotsuga; species Pseudotsuga menziesii. Next base: position 26,596 of record LPNX010112146.1, on the reverse strand, counting down.
TACTTTTAATGGTGTTTTCGAGTCTCTATCTTTTCTGCTAAATCTTCATTGTTTATGTTTCTCAATTTTAGAATTTCGTTGAATTAATAATGTTGGTTCTAGTGTCTATCCATGAGTTTCTTAGTTTCTTATGAGAACACCTTAAAATTTTGCTATCTGAATCCAATTGCCAGGCTCCGTGGTAACAGTCTTTAGTTGTGATTGTCACTAGTTTTTAGTCTGGTTATAAACTTGGTATATCTGGTATTTTTAACCTCAATTAGCCAATTGTCCCACAAGCGTCCAACCACAAGTGGAATTCAAATCCCATGTGGATCCGATTTCATTAATGATTTCACTCCCGTCTCCATATTTTAACTACCTTGCTAGTTGACCAACGAAATGATCGAAGGATCGTCAGATCTAGATCAACGGTGGACTTCAATGGTCATAGGGTGGATTGCATAAAGTATCGCGCTTGTAAGGTTTTTATTTGACTATGCTCGTTCACCAAGAGAAATATCTCTTAGTCATTGATCCATGATCAATCGCGTCTATTGATCTGGATCTTCTTATTCATTTTTTACTTTCCAAATTTCTCATCCTCTGTGTTCTTTCTTTACTTATGCTTTTCGAATTTGGATTGTCGATTGAGCTAATAATGTTGGTTATGGTTTAGATATTTATCTTTTCGATTTTTCGAATGCAAATCTTTGTGCAGAGGGGGGAGAACCCTATTTCATAGTTTGAATCCATAATTAACGTAGAGTGGTCTAGTTTTAAATATTATGTATAGAGGCGATGGAGTCGAGAAGGGTTATTGTTTTTCTTAAACCTATAGATTCGGCTTAAATTTACAGTAAAACAAAAACCACAAGTTAGACCAAAAACCCTTGAATCCACAAGACTAGAAGATTAACGGTCCAGATCTAATCCGCAACGAGAGTGATGGTTCATCGAAGTGCGGAAGGACGGATTTGCGGAAGTTCCAAAGAGTTGAAAGAAAACCCAATTTTCGCAATCCGCAAGGTTAGACGTTGATTCCCAAAAGTAGAATATCAACGGTCCAGATCTAATCCACAAAGAAGATCAACGACTGATAATATTCATAGAGGCTTATCCCGAAAGGAAAGATCAACGGTCCAGATCTAATACGCAAAGCAAATCAACAGCTAATAATAGTTGCAAAGGCTTCATTATGGAATCCCCAAATGAATTAGATCAACAATTAGGATTAGAGCCGCAAAAGAGATCAATGGTTTACATAAGCTATGGAAGGAGGAAGGTGGAAAGTCAAGGATTAAGCTACCAGAAGGTTGAGTGTCCAATTTCTAAGTTTCACAGCGGAAAGACGAATGGTGGAACACAGAGAGTCAAGGATTAAGTTATCGGAAGGTTGAGTTTCTGATTCCCGAGCGGAAAGGAAGAAGGCAGGGTTGAGTTATAAATTTCCAAGTTCTGCATCAGAAAGGTGGAAGGCTCAACGTGGAAGGTAAAGGATTAAGCTAACAGAACTTGGAGTTTTCGAGATCTGATTTTCGTGTCAAATCTAGATCAATGGTCAAGGTTGTTCCTGCATGGATCAATGGTGTGGAAAGCATTTGCGGAATATGGAAGGCAGAAAGTGGCCAAATAAAAGTATCGAGTTGTTAGTTTTTCGACTTCTGAGTTCCGCAACGGAAGGCAGAAGGCGAAAAACTCACTTTAGTGCAGAAATGTCTATTGTGGTGGAAGAATGGATATGTCAATGGAAGAACGATTATTACTGTGGTCCTTACGCCTGAGAATGATTGTACAAGGATGAATTTGACCATTAAATATGGCAAGGGTGTCTTTTTTTTGTGATTTTGTCATAAATTGTTGGGTATTTTATTAATATGTCTAAATATTTATGAATATAGAAAAAAAAATTCATTTGATTTTTAAGGTATGTTACATATGGTATAAGAGCATGGTTTCAGCACTAGGCCTGAATAGGCTCAACACAAAACTGTTGTAGAAAACAACAAAATAACTCATGTTTATTTTGTCTTGAAAATTCTTTTAAATAGAAAAGAGAAGTGAAAATATATTTTGCAGGAGATATGGCAGATGCGGGAATGCCTACATAAGAGGAATGTCACCTGAAACAACATTTAAATGAAGAGGGTAATATAAGGGATGGAGAGTTCTGGGTAGATCTAAATGAAAGTCGGGACAATAAATATGAATTAAAAAAGATTGTGAATGAATTATAATATAAAATAAGAAAGGTTAAGGAAGATAATGAGTGAATTATGAAGGCTCAAGAAGAACTGAACACTATCTTATTAGAAAAAATACATAATGAAGAAAAAGACAAAAACAAGGATTTTGAACAGGAACTTCCTAAAACTGCCCCGTACAATAAACCTAAAGGTAGGAAGCTGGAATTTTCCAGCCATAACTCTGACACTTCAAGTGAAGACTTAGTTAAACACCACAGAAAAACTCAAGAGTCAAGCAAAATTAGTGATGAAAATAAAAAGAAGAAATAGTACATACCCTATGAGGAAATCTCTGGGGAGTTCAAAAAAATTATACCACCCATGTTTAATGGGGAAATTGAGAAGGGCGAGGAGGTAGAGGCTTGGTTGTCCGATATGAACAAGTACTTCCAGATATATAATTACTCAGATGATTTGAAAGCACAAATGACCATTTATGACTGGAAAGGCGGATATATGGTGGCAAGATATAAAGAAAGTTAGGGGTATAAAAGAAAGGTATGTAACCTGGAAAAATTTTAAGAAGTTGTTTAAACGAAAATATTTATCTGAACAATATTATGAAGAAAAATCCAAGGAGTTTTCTGAACTAAGGTTAGGGGCCATGACAATGAAAGAACTCTATAGTAAGTTCTTAATCTTACTTTGCTATGTCCCCTACATAATTGATGAGAAGCCCAAGATACAACGGTTCCGTAGTTGCCTTCCCCTCGTGTTTAAAGAGCATATTAAATATGACAATCCAAAGACACTAGAGGAAGCAATGAGGAAGGCCAACTTCTTTTATGATCAAAACAAGAATAGAAGAGAAATTATACCATCTTGGAAAAATCAAAGGCCAAATAAATTTGATTCTAAAAGAAAAAAATAAGTTCCATAAAAACATGGGAAATAATCACAGAGGGTATCAGGGTAATAATTACAAAGGTTTTAAACCTCAAGATTCTGCAGTACCCTCAACCGTTCCTAATAAAAACCCAGCACAAAAAAACCCTTAAAATGTTGGGAGTGTGGGGAGCAACACTACTTAAAAGTTCTCCAACAAGGAAGCAGAAGTTTAATGTCCAATCTATCCAGGAAGCAGTTACAGTTGGGGATATGGCTAGGAGCATGCCCAGGATCTGCATTGCACTGTAAAATCGGCAAGTAGACCACTAGACTTCCATGGTCAAAATTGAAAGTATGATAAAAAATCAACCTATATTTGTCTTAATTGATCCAGGCGCAAGCCTGAGATATATTTCACCTAGAGTAGTTGATTTATGCAACTTAGTACCTCAAAATTTTGATAAGTCATGGCTAGTATAGTTAGCCACATGTACATAAATAAAGGTTACTAATATTGTTAGAAATTGCAAGATAATGTTGAATGATTTCCTTACGCATGTGAATGTAAATATATTTCCTTTAAGATATTATGATCTATTAATAGGAATGGATGGCTTGAAGAGCATAAAGTTTTTCTAAATTGTTTTGATAAAATGTTTACATGTATTTATAATAATGGAAATAATATAAAGGTGAAAGGAATTCCTAGGAAGGTAACCAGCAGAGAAATATCTGCTCTGCAAATGAAGCGATCAGTAAGAAAAGGATGTAAGGTATTCACAGTATATATAACGAATGATAAGGAAAACGATATAAAACCTAAATTAGAATACATACCTGTGTTAAAGGAGTTCAAATATATATTTCCAGAAGAATTCCATGGACTTCCTCCAAAAAGGGATATAGACTTCACAATTGATCTGATACTTGGAGAGGTACTGGCATCGAAATATCCATATCGTATAAACATAATCCTACTCGCAGAACTAAAATCACAACTACAAGAACTAATCGATAAAAAGTACATTCGACCAAGTGTGTCTCCCTGGGAAGACCCGGTCTTGTTTGTGAAAAACAAAGACGGTACACTAAGATTATGTATAGATTAGAGGAAACTAAATAAAATGACTATTAAAAATCGATACCCACTTCCCCGGATAGATGATCTGTTCGATCAATTCCGTGGAGAAACTATCTTTTCAAAGATAGATTTAAGGTCGGGTTATCATCAAGTGCGAATAAAGGATACATATATTTTTAAAATAGCATTTAGGACCCGTTACGGTCACTGTGAGTTTGTCGTAATGCCCTTTGGGTTAACAAACGCGCCTGTTCCATTCATGTGTTTAATGAACATCATATTAAGTAAATATATGGATAAATTTTTGGTTGTCTTCATTGAAGACATATTAATCTACTCTAAGAATGAAAAATAACACGAAGAACATATCAGAATAGTTTACAATTTTTATGAGAACAACAAATTTATGCAAAGTTCAGTAAGTGTGACTTTTTCAAAGACAAGATTCAGTACCTCGGACACGTAGTGTCCAAGGCTGGAATCTTGGTTGATCCAGACAAGGTAAAATCCATCATGGAATGGTCGATCTCTAAGATCGTATCTGATATCAGATCGTTCATGGGAATTACCAAATATTACTGGAAGTTCATTGAGGGTTTCTCCAAGATTGCTTATCCCATAACCTCACTAAAAAAGAAAGGTAAAAAATTCGAGTGGACTAAAAAGTGTGAGGAAAGTTTTAACAAGTTAAAGCACTTATTAACCACCACCCTGATCCTAAAAATTGTTGATCCATTTTAGGATTTCGTCGCGTGTACCAACGCTTGCAATGAAGGGTTGTACGCTTGCAATGAAGGGTTAGGTGGGGTCTTATTACAAGATAATTATGTGGTGGCTTATGAATCCAGAAAATTAAAAGATCATGAGAAAATCTATGTGACACATGAACTAGAACTTGCTTCTATAATTCATGCCTTAAAAATGTGGCAGCATTACTTAATTGGAGGAGAATTTCTACTCATGTCAGACAACATAAGCCTTAAATATTTATTTGATCAACATAATTTGAATGCAAGACAAACCAGATGGTTGTCCTTTCTAAGTGTGTATGACTTCGAAATAAATCACATAAAGGGAAAATAAAATGAAGTAGCAAATGCTTTAAGTCGTCATGCAAACCTACTGTGTGCAAGCAACAACTACGAATCTAATCTGGGAGGTCAGATTTTAAGTACTGGAAATTCTAATGGGAAATATCAAAGTTTAAAAGAAAAGTCTGCTTAAAATGAACAAGAACAAGTAAAATAAACTTTATCCTAAAACAACAAGGATTGTTGTTGTATAAAAACATGTTGTATATACCTAACATAAAAGAAATTAAATTGACAGTCATGGATGAACTACATAAAATACCATACGCGGGGCATCCGGGGTATCAGAAAATGATTACCATGATCATAAAGGACTTCTTTTGGCAAAACATGAAAAACGAAGTGGTGTAATACTTAGCTCGCTGCTTGGAATTCCATCAAGTTGAATCAGAGCATAAACATCCATCAGGATTGTTGCATCCACTACCCATTCCCGAATGGAAGTTGGAGACCATCAGTATGGATTCCATCTCCGGATTTCCCAAGAATTTCAGACAACATGATTCCATCATGGTTGTTGTTGAAAAATTAGGCAAAGCGACTCATTTTATACCTGTCAAATCTACCTACAAAGCTGTTAATATTGCAGAAATCATCATGAAAGAAATATTAAGGTTACATGGCATACCAAAAGTGATAGTCTCAGATAGAGACATGAAATTTATAGCCAATTTCTGGAAGGTCCTGTTTAAATGCTTAGGTACCCAGTTAAACTTTAGTACTACATATCATTTGCAAACAGATGGGCAGACTGAAGGGTGACCCAAGTTCTATAAGACATGCTAAGCATGTATGTTACGGACAAACTAGGTAAGTGGGAATACTACCTACACTTAGTTGAATTTGCTTAGAAAAATAATTTCCAAGTTTCTGCAAGTATGAGTCCATTTGAAATTTTATATGGGTGTAAGTGTAATACTCCAATCTCATGGAGCATCCATGTTGATATATTAATACTAGGACCTAATTTATTAGAAGATATGGAACTAACCGTGAAACAAGTACACCAAAACTTGAAGGCTTCCCAGGACAGGAAGAAAAGTTATGGCGACTTAAAAAGAGATCCTTGAGAGTTCCATGTGGGTGATCATGTGTACATAAAGGTAAATCCCAAGAAAAGTACCTTGAGATTGGGCAAGTATAAGAAATTGGCACCCAATTTTGCGGGCCATTTGAAATTCTGGATAGAGTAGGGTCAGTTGCATACCAGTTAGCCCTACCATCCAATATCAAAGTACATAATGTGTTTCACGTTTCTATATTGAAAAGATATGTTCATGATGTTTCTCATGTGATTGAATGAATGTAAACTAAGTGGAACCAGAGGGAGAGTTCCAAGTGGGACTGGAGCACATTCTTGACAGGAGAGAACTTTTACTCTGGAACCGTACCATCGGATAGGTAAAGGTGCAATGGAAGCACCTTAGTTCGAAAGAAGATACTTGGGAGATGGAAAGTAATATGCATGAGGCATATCCAGAATTATTCCAAGAGGTTGATATGGAAGAATAAAAGCAAAGGTTATAACACCGAGGACGGTGTTATCTTTTAAGGGGAGGTGTATGTAATACCCCCTGATTTAATAATTGTTATTTTGTCGGAAAATACCTTGAATTATTATTATTCTTTGACATGAAGGTCAAGAATAAAACATTTTTGTAATAAAGCATTTCTTATTAATAAAAATTGTTGAAAGAGAACACAAGTGGAAATAGTTGTTGAAAGAGTGTCGATGACCCACAAGAGGGAAATGACAAGTGGTCGATACCACCGAGTGAAAACTCGATATGTAGGAGGCATCATCCCCAAAAATCAGGTATGCACTCCTAGTTGAGTTGCTGAAGAGAAGGAGGCTCATAAATGACCAAATCCTAAGAAAATATTATTTAATAGTATGTCCATGAGCAATAGGAGGCTAGGATTGGACAGGGATTAACATTTGTATAATGAAAGAGATGGTGCATTAAGATATTTTTCTCTTATGGTTCAACAAACATGCTTGGGGGTTCTAGAGCAAGTAAATTGGCTGCTATGGGAGTTTGTTGCGAGGAACAGCTTCTCCACTCGTGTTTTCCTAGCATTGGTGCCAGGTTCCTACTCTGTTTTTGTTATGACTAATTCTAGTTACAGTAGGATGTGTATGTGAAATATATGTACAATTACATCTCCAGATAGTAGTATTATGCATTTTGTAGAACAAATATCCCTATTCGATGAAGTATCTAATATTTGTAGTAATGTTATTATTGTAAGCAATTAATATTTTGTCATAAGAAAAATTTACTTAGTTTGGACTGTTATAAGTATGTTAATGGTTTCATAATCAATACTTGCCATGATTAGAATTGATGAATATGTATATAATGGATGAAATCCTCTGTTTCAAATCTCTTCCTACTTTTAATGGTGTTTCCCAGTCTATATCTTTTCTGCTAAATATTCATTGTTTATGTTTCTCGATTTTAGAATGTCGTTGATTTGATAATGTCAGTTCTGGTGTCGATCTGTGAGTTTCTTAGTTGCTTATGAGAACACATTAAAATTTTGCTATCTGAATCTAATTGTTAGGCTCCTTGGTAACAGTCTTTAGTTGTGATTGTCACTAGTTTTTAGTTTGGTTCGAAACTTGGTAGATCTGCTATTTTTAACCTCACCCGGCCAATGGTCCCACAAGCATCCAACCAAGAGCAGAATTCAAATCCACTGTGGATACAATTTCATAAATGATTTTGCTCCTGTCTCCAGCTTTTAACTACCTTGCTAGTTCACCAGTGAAATGACTAAAGGACCGTCAGATCTAGATCAATGGTGGACTTTAATGGTCATAAGACAGATTGCATAAAGTATCGCGACCATAAGGTTTTTCTTTGACTATGCTAGTTCACCCAGCGAAATAGCTCTCAGTCGTTGATCAGCTCCCATGATCAACCCTGTCCGTTGATATGGATCTTCTTCACGTTTTACTTTCCAAATTCCCCATCCTCCGTGTTTGTAACCGATTGGATATTCTACTATGTTTTTCCTGAATGTATCGATTTATGTAAATATTTCTTTACTTCTGCTTTTCGAATTTAGATTGTTGATTGATCTAATAATGTTGGTTATGGTTTAGATATTTATCTTTTCGATTTTTCGAATGCAAATCTTTTTGCAGAGGGGGGAAACCTTATTTCACAGTTTGAATCCATAATTAACCTAGAGTGGTCTAGTTTTAAATATTATGTTTAGAGGTGACGGAGTCGAGAAGGGTTACTAGTTTTCTTTAACCTCTAGATTCGACTTAACTTATAGTAAAACAAAAAACCCCAGTCAGACCAAAAACCATTGAATCCTCAAGGTTAAATGTTGATCAACAAAACTAGAAGATTAACAGTGCAGATCTAATCCGCAATGAGATTGATGGTTCACCGAAGCGTGGAAGTACGGATTTGCGGAAGTTTTGAAGACTTGAAAGGAAACCAGATTTTCGTAATCCGCAAGGTTAGACGTTGATTCCCAAAAGTAGAAGATCAAGGGTACATATCTAATCCGCAAAGCATATCAATGGCTGATAATAGTCATGGAGGCTTCGTTGTGGAATTCCCAAAGGAAAGATCAATGATCCAGACCTAATCCACAAAGCAGATCAATGACCGATCCTAGTTGTGAAGGCTTCATTGTGTAATCCCCAAAGGAATAAAATCAACGGTTAGGATCAGATCCGCAAAAGAGATCAACGGTTTATAGAAGCTGTAGAAGGTGGAAGGTGGAAAGTCAAGGATTAAGCTACTGGAAGGTTGAGTTTCCGATTTTCGAGTTCCGCAGTGAAAAGGCGGAAGGCGGCATGCGAAGAGTCAAGGATTAAGTTATCAAAAGATTGAGTTTTCGATTTTCGAGCAGAAAGGCAGAAGGCAAGGTTGAGCTCTCGATTTCTAAGTTCCACAATGAAAAGGGGGAAGGCGAAACGCAGAAGGTAAAGGATTAAGCTAATAGAACTTGGAGTTTCTGAGATCCGATTTACATGTCAAATCTAGATCGGTGGTCAAGGTTGTTCCCACAAGGATCAACAGTTTGAAAAGCATTTACAAAATGCATAAGGCAGAAAGTGGCCAAAGGAAAGTATCGAGTTGTTAGTTTTTCGACTTCCAAGTTCCGCGGTGGAAGGTGGAAGGTGAAAAACTTAGTTTAGTGCAGAAATGTCTATTGTGGTAGCATAATGGATATGTCAATGGCAGAACGACTATTGTAGTGGTCCTTACGCCTGAGAATGATTGTACAAGGATGAATTTGACCATTAAATATGGCCAGGGTGTCTTTTTATTTGTATTTTTTTCATATATAGTTGGGTATTTTATTAATATGTCTAAATATTTATAGATATAGAAAAAAAAATTATTTGATTTTTGAGGTATGTTACATTGTCTAAGTAACTCAATCAGCTTAAATTTGTGTTTCCATCAAGGGATGGAAACTCATCAATCTTGCCAAGAAACACACAAAGAAGGTAGGTGAAAAACCTTGGGGTCAAAAGGTCTGCGGAAGCCTAAAAATGTATAAAGAATTCAAGGGCTTCCACAACCCGCAATCCGTAATCGTCATTGCAGAAGCAGAAAGCAGAGTAAACGTTATAAGGAATGGGAGCATTTTCGCAACCCACAATCCACATTGAGGAAGCGGGAACATAGTAAAAATTCACAAGGAAGTGGGGTGGTTCCGCAATCCTCACTGTGGAAGCGAAAAGAGAAGTAAAAATTATAAGGAATGGGAGTGTTTCTGAAACCCACAATCCTTAGTTTGGAGGTGGAAACCAAGGTTAAAATGTAATGAATATAAGGACTTTTTTCAATCCCCAATCCGCATTGCGGAATGCAAAAATTGGAAGTCAATACTATAAATCATTCACGAGGTTCCGCAATCTGCAATCTGCAATTATGGAAAGCGGAAAGCTGAAGAGAAAATATAAAGGAAATATGGGGTTTCCGCAATCCACAATTCACATTGCAGAAAGTAGAAGGAGGAAGTTAAAACTGCGAAGAATATATGTATTTCCTCAATCCGCAATTCTGAAAAGAGGAAAGAGAAAGTTGGAAACTGTAAAGTAATTATGTGTTTTCTGTAATCCGCAATCCGCATTGCGAAAAGCAGAAAGCGGAGGTTAAAACTGTGAAGAATGTGAGAGTTTCCACAATCTGCATTACGGAAAGTGGAAAGTGGAGGTTAAAATTGTAAAGAACTTTGTGTTTCCACAATCTGCATTGCGGAATGTGGAAAACGGAAGCAAAAACTGTTAAACTATAAAGGTTTCTACAATCCGCAATCTACATTCTGGACTGTGGAAAGCGGAAAGGAAAGTTGTGCAAATTATAAGGCTTTCCGCAATCTGCAATCCGCATTGTGAAATGTGAAAAATGGAAAAGAAAATTAATTAAATTGAATGGGGTTCTGTAACTCGCAACCCTTATTGCGGAAGCAGAAATGTCGTAGGGTAATATTATAAAGGAATTAAGCGAGTTCTGCAATCCACAATCCGCATTGCGGAAGCAGAATTGTGGAAAAGAGTTTTTATTTGTGGAAAGGACTGTTGCAGAAACAATTAAGCTTAGGAATGAATGTTATTAGATGAAGATCCATGGCCCATGTCTTATGTGAAAGATTTTTTTTATATGCATTTTAGCAAGATATTTGGGTATGTTACAAGAAATCTCCATTTGATTAGAGTTCCACCATGATGCAATTTTTGTGCATAATGCAATATAATGTTCCTATGAGTTTTGTCCAAATTTAAAAATGACCCAAATCATAGGAAAGTTGATCAAAATTCTTAAATAATAAGAACTACAATTTCTCGTATTATCAAGTTCCAAAAATGAGAGAAAAGTTTTCTAAAACCGCTTCCATAAAGAGGAAGTAATCAAGCAAGCAAACTTATAATAAAATATGAACAATGATCTCTATATATCATTTAAGTTCGAGAATATACATATAAGATTACACAAGGGTCAATGGAGGATAAGGCTCCTCTAGAATATTTCTCTACTTTTGATCTCAGGGATCTTAGAGTAAACAAAGCCCTTTCCAGCAAAAACAAACAAATATTGTCTCTCGGAATATAAGGGGAGTAGGGGACAACTCCAAGAAACTGTCCCTCAAAATACTTTTTTCTATGGAAAAACCATACATCATTTTTGTTCAAGAAACCATGGTCTTTGAGGAGAAGGCCAATATTTTTTTTACTCCCCCGCTATCAGGTTGGGAGATGACGACAATAGACTCAATACGTTTATCGTGGGGGGGGGGGGAACTCTTTCAGCCTGAAATACCAAAAAGGGAAGATTCTCCTCTCATCACGCTTCAACGGATATCATGTTGACTGGTGAGTATATTGGGTTCAAATCACAACTAAATTTCGTTAATTGGTATGCTGATCCTTATACATATAGGGAAATTTTCTAGGAGAGAGTTAAGAGTGACGACATTTTGAATCTTCCCTAACTCATTATTGGAGGTGATCTGAACCTAACCCTTGGTGGACTAGACCCAAAGGCGGATTTTTTTCGAAGATTTGTTCCTTTCTGAAGATTTAGTAGATATTTCCGAATCTCCTTTGATTCCAACTTGGAGGAATAATAGATCAAGAGCGGAGATGGTGGCTCAAATATTGCATCAATTGTTTGTATTGGAGCATTTGGTAGAAGGGATGGGAAGGTATAGAACATGGGTGGAAAAGGTACCCTCGTGTTTTCATTTTCCTATTTTGATGCAGCTCGATCCATCAAGAGAAAAGGTCTTCTACCCTTTTAGATTAAACCACTTGTGGATCCAAGAACAGGGGTTTCGAGATATGGTGTGAAAAGAATGGGCTCAAATGGACTTCTCAGATCAACTTTCGAAGATGAAAAGATTGGTTCTAAAACACCGAGCTCTAAAGGATGTTATGATTAGGTGGGAAAAGGAGCGAAAAGTGGCTCTTTATAAGGATCTGATGGAAGAAGATGATGAATTAAAATATTATCATGCAACTTATAAGTTTGTTTCTTTCCCATCTCATTTACAGACCAAAATGTAGGAATTGGAGAAGACTCGGTCACATTTCCTTTAAATGGAAGAGGAAAGGTGGAGACTAAAATATCGTGCAATATGGATTTCCATGGGGGATCAAAATACAAAATTATTCCATCATTTTGCAAATGGAAGAAGGGCTCAAAATTATGTATGGGAAATCAAGGGGTCAGATAGATTAATGGTGTCTGATCCTATGGTTATTGACATAGAGGCAGTGAGACATTTCCACTAAGTCTTCTCCGATCAGGGTCATATGTCAATAGTGGACCAAATCAACACTGTGAAATGCCCTCCTAGATTCTTTACACCATATGAAGGATCCTTTGTTTCTTAAGCAATCACTATCGAGGAGGTTGAAACTGTTTTGAAAGGATTCACAAAATCAAAGAGCCTCGGTCCGGATGGATGGACGATAGGGATATTTCTGGAATTTTTTGATATTATGGGTCAAGACATACTCTGGGTTGTGGAGGAATCCAGTATTAATGGGAAAGCTTATGATGGGCTCAATTCCACATATATTGCATTGATTCCCAAAATCCAAAACCGACTACATCTAGTGACTTCAGACCCATATCTATATGTAATTTGATATATAAGGTTACTTCTAAAATTATTACCAGAAGGATCAAGCTGCTCACTATCCAAATGTATATCTAGAGAGCACTTTGATTTTCTAGAAAACAAACAAATTCATGACATGTTGGTGTGGCACAAGAAGCTTTCCATGACATTAAGGGGGATGCACTCTATGGTTCTAAAACTGGATCTTGTCAAAGCATATGGCAGGGTGGACTGGGGCTTCCTTGGATTGATACTCCTTCATATTGGTTTGGACCTAGCAACTACAAATTAGACTATGGCATGTATGGAATCAGTAAACGATGCAGTCTTAATAAATGCTTCACCTACTCAATTGTTCATAGGTAATAGGGAGTGAGACAGGGATGCCCATTATCTCCTCTTCTCTTTCTACTTGTCATAGAATATCTAAGTAGGTTGATTGAAACCAGCAGGAACAAGGGGGTGATAAAGGGATTACATATTTTTTCTTTTATCAGAATAACTCATCTATGTTTCATAGATGATGTCAAGATATTTGGAAATGGAAGTCTGGACAAGTGGAGACAGTATAGCAAATTTTGGACATCATCCGCAGTGTAGCTAGTATGACCATTAGTGAAAATAAATCCTCAATAATATATCATGGTCTCAGTGAGGAAGAGGTTGCTCAGTTGAATTTTTTTTCTTCCATACAACTTCTCCTTGAGTGAAGAAGGTACCAAATATTTTGGTTTTAGATTAAAACCAAACAAATATCAGGTTAAATATTGGTTTTGGTTATTGAAGAGATTCGATGTCGAGATTATCCATTGGATTCTTAGATGGTTATAAAAAGGAGATAGATTAGTCCTTATAAAATCGGTATTGACTAATCTTTCGGTTTATCGGATTTCTTTATGTAAAATTCCTAAATCCATACTACATGCAATCAATGTCAGGGTTTTCAATTTTATATGGGTTGGAAACCGAGAGCACACAAAGTATCATTTGGTATGTTGCGAAAGAATCGCCAGGACAAGAGAGCTGGGTGGATGGGACTCCAAGAACATTTATCTCTTTGTCAAAGCCCTATCAGCAAAAATCCTATGGAGAGCACTATTTATTGACAACTTATGGCATCAAGTGATCATGTTTAAATATTTCAAAAACTCTTCTATACAACAATGGATCAAGTGTCATCCAAAATCTACTAAAGGTGTATCATATATATGATGCAATTTCATTTATGCCTTCAATATTATGGGGAAGTGGCTAGGTTAGATTCCTAGGAAGGGAGACCATATTAGATCGAGTCTTGATCTGATTGTTGGGGGACCAAATGAAAACAGGATTTTAAATGTAATTATCAATGATCTTCACTCTACTGGTATTTGTACACTATATCAAGCAATTGGAGTTGAAGATATTGGTATGGTAGTCACAGAATGGGTAAAGGCTGAACAAATAGGTTTAATGGGTGAAAGCATTATCGAATGGGATCAATATATAAGTAGTCCGAAAAGGGGTGGTATCTGCTTATCTAACCAAGAGGATTCATTTGTTTGAACATGCAATAAAGGTTCAAGGGACATCACAACCAAACAATCACATACATCTCTATGGTCATAATTCATATGTCAACCCCAATGGTGGCACACAACTATTTGGAAAATTCAAGTACAATTGAAATGCAGGATCTTTTTTTGGCTAACAATAAATAATCACATTCTAACATGGGATAACTTACTAAAGAGGGGGTTTATAGGACCAGGGATATGCTCTTTATGTAGGATGGAGGAAGAATATACATCACATCTCTTTATCACATGTTCCTTTAATCATGAGGTGTGGGGAAACATTATAAGTGATAGTAGGCTTGATGGTATTTGGTGTGGGGACTCTCTGATAAGTTGTATGGAGAATTGGAGACATAGGAACAAGGCCAACATGGAACTCTCAGTCATGGTTTGTTGGGATATTTGGAAGTTAAGAAATAGGGCCATATTTGAATATCATAAAACTCATGCTAATTTGGTAAGCCAGAGGATCGTTTCTACCATCGGGGTGAATTCAAAATTCACACTTTCAAAAATCAAGTAAAATTTTCCTCCATCCATCAAACCAAATTGTTGTGGAGGTTTTTTTATGGAGCCTCACAAAAGGAAGCTACTTGTGGTGGATTTGGTGCCATTATATGGATGGATGACCATGAGTATTATAAGCTGGTGATGAATCATGGTGTTGATTCAAATACTCAATATGAGCTTATGGCCCTTTGGGTTTTACTTTTTTCACAAATTCAAGAGGAATTCCTCTTCAGGGGGTGATGGGCGATTCCAAGATCATAATAGGTTGGGTTAGGGGAAAAATCTCTTTTTTCTACAATTCAACTTAGTTATTGGAAAGAAAAAGTTTGTGAGCTTATCAGGGTGATCCCAGGGATCAAATATGATCATGTTTATAGAGAATACAACCAAATTGGTGATACTCTATCCAAAGCAGTGATGAGGTTGTGGGAAGGGATCATTTTTTATCTTTGGGCACGGCTCAATTGAGGAATGCTATCATTATAATAATGTTTTTACCTCATTTTGTAAGGATTTGGGGATGTTGATAAGTGATCAAAAGTATTACTTCTCTTTTTGTTGTGTCGAATCAATCAATGAGGGATTAAGATACCTTGGATATCATCTTAAGCCAAATTCATATTTGACGGTGGATTGGAACTGGTTAATTAAAAAAGTGGAGAAAGGGATTAATTGTTGGGCCCATAGATGGATTTCCTCAGGTTGTAGATTGTCCCTAGCCAATGTTCTATTGTAAAGTATATCGATTTATTGGTTTTCACTGATTCTAATTCTGGCTTCTATCATCTCGAAAATTAGGAGAAGATTTGTTTAGTTTATGTGGGCCGGAAGCTTGGATAGATCAAATTTTTATCTTTCAGATTGGGAAAGTATTGCTCGTCCTAAGCATTTGGGAGGTTGGGGGCTCAAGAATCTGTTATGGTTTAAGAAAGCATTGTGTGCAAAAAGCATGTGGAGAGCTCTTTTTCACAAAGGTCTGTGGAATAAGGTGATTATTTCTAAATATGTCGAATCCTTTTCCATTCAACAGTGGTTTTGTGAACCCCATTTGAATTTTGATAGGGATTCCATTATTTGGAGAATTTTTTTGAAAATATTTATGATGTTGAGCAATCATTTTAGCTAGAAGGTGCGACATGGTATATATATTTTCTTTGGTATAGATTCTATCGCCAATCTTGAAGGGAGTTCTTTCATGTATGGAGCACTTATATTTGAACTTCACAAATGAAATATTATGGTTTTATCTTAGGTTAAAAATAACCATGTTTCCAATGACATATATTGGCTTTATGTTGATAATTTAAAGCTCCAAGGGTTTGTATTAACATATTGGAATAGTTTTATTCTTTCTTTGAATCGAGTTGGTATCCTCCTTCCTAATCAGAGTGATTGCATTGTGTGGGATAAGAATATTTTTAATGGTGAAGTTACTTCAAAATTGGCATACAAAGTGGCAGTGGAAGAAGAGGTAACTATTTCTAAGAAGTGGTGGATGAAGTTCATTTGAAAAGACATATTCCCTTGAAGATAAAATGTTTTTGCTGGTTGATACTAAACAATAAAATTTTATCCTATGACAACTTACAAATTAGAGGTTTCAACGGTCAAGGCATTTGTTATTTATGTTGGAAGGATTTGGAATCAACTTCTCATCTCTTATGCCAGTGTACTTTTTTTAATACTGTGTGGAGGGAGGTTTGTAGTAGTTTATCCATTCAGTTTTCTTGGAGGATGAACAATTTTGAGAAAAACTTGCACAGTTGGGTTAACCATAAGGTAATCTTCAAGGATCTTCCTTTTTTCATTGTTTGGGAAATATGGAAAGCACACAATAAATATATTTTCCAAAATATAAATTCATTTCTTCATATTACTTCTGTTAATATTATTGCATCATTGAAGGAATGACATAAATAAGTCTCATTGAGGCCTGCTAAGGTTTTCATTGGGCCCTCTCTAAATGGTGAAATTCCTTATGGTTTCTTTGATGTGGCTTTATCTGAGAATGAATCATTACATTAGGCTGAATATCGGAAGTGGGAAAGGCACAAACACACTTGCAAAACTTCTCTCTTTGTAGGGAGTGTTATGGTTTGCAAAAAATGAGGCATATTGGAGCTAAGGGTTTTTGGTGATTCCAAAGTTATCATAGACTAGAAAAATGGTGCAAAGCAAAAAATGAGGCATATTGGAGCTAAGGGTTTTTGGTGATTCCAAAGTTAGCATAGACAAGAAAAATTGTGCAAACTCATTGCACTCATTGAACCTGCTAAATTGGATGAAGAGAGTGAAGTTATTAATCTTGCATTTTGATTCTGCCACTTTTAAAATTTAGTCACATCTATTGTATTTTTAATTAAGAGGTAGACTATATATCTCAAGAAGCTATTGGTGAAATGACGAGCCATATCCAGTTTTATGAATGGCTGGATGGAAATATGATAGATTTCGGTTCTTATTTTGTTTTTTGAAGTCTCAAACATGTGTTTTAGATGGTGTTGACTTTTGAATATCATGTAATAACCTTTTGATACTGCTATAGTCTATAGTTAGGTTGGCTACTTTGTCTACCTTTTGGAAGATGGTACTTGTTTGTTATTCTTGACAAGGATTTGGATTATATTGATATGGTTTTGTCTCTGTTAAGAAGAAGGATTGATATTTTGTAACTTTGAATTTTCTTCCAAATAGTAAATTACATGCTTTTTTACTTGTAAAAAAAATGATTGTTCAATAAATTTAATGTTGAATATTGAATATTACATATAATGATAATTTAATGTGAAATATTATAATTTATAAACAAATTAAAATTAAAATGATTGATGAATGATAATCATTAGAAATGGTCACAAATAATGAATTAAATGTTATATACTTTACATAATTAATTTTTAAAAATTAAAATTTCATAAATAATTAAATAACACCATGAGTAAAAATGTCAAACTAGAATTTAGTAAAATTATTATAAATGTTAAAAGACAATTCTTAAATTTGAAGGTTGTGTCTTCGATTTGTACGAGGGCAGCGCATCGCTAAACGGTTGCTATATACCAAACAAAGGTATTGTATGGAGCATAAAATCTTTGCATTGTCCAAATATCGACTCCGCTGGGGATCGAACCCAGAATCTCTGGTTTCGTAGACCAGCGCCTTATCCATTGGGCCACGGAGTCAACTGCAAGTATTGAGTAATTGAAAAGGATTTGAGTGCCGCCAAGGCGCTTTCACAATGAATCGAACGCGCAACCTTCTTTCATCTTCAATTTACAAGTAATAAAGAAAACAGAAAAATCAATTTTAAGAAAAAAAAGATAAAATAATATATATTTTAAACTTACAAGTAATAAAGAAAAAAGAAAAATCAATTTTAAGAAAAATATATATATATATATATAACTTAACTTTATATTCAATATTCATTGAAGAAAAAAAATTTAATATTAAAAAAAATAAAAATTTTAACATTAAAAAAAGCGAAAAAAGCAACATAGTGATACATCTAACTACTTATATCCTCATATGTAAATAGTAAATGTACATGCCTCCTATGTATATGGTTAATGCACTAAGTTATAATGATTTGAAATGCAATTATTTTATCTTTATATTTATAAAGAACACTTAACACTTATTTATTTATAGTTTTAAAATTAAGCTCCTTAAGTTAAATACATAACCTCAGCTTTAAATGTTGGCAAAATGTATTTGATTATATTACAAAAATATTTGTACCAACCCAATATCTTAATTTTGTAATATAACATAAATGTTTTGGAAGTTTCAAATAATTCAATAGCATTAAACAAAATTAGTGAGTGTTTTCTAAATTGAAGTTTGTAGAATTCTTTGTTATAAATGTTTTTTTATACAAATTTAAAAAAAAAAAAAACTTTATTTTTTATTGGTTGGATATTAAAAGAATATTTAAAATTTTTAATAGCTATGTAAAATTACTTTCAAATATTTAATACCATTATATTTTGTAATATTTTAATAAAGAAAATATAATTTCAGTATTTATAATTTGAAGAAAGATTAATCTTGTCATTTTGATGTTTAAATAGAAAATTATGAGGGGATTGCACAAACAGATTATTAGATGGTTAAAGTAAAAGATAAGCATCATGTATTTTAAAAATGATATGATAAATTGATTTTAAAGTTATTATAAAGATAAATTGATTTTCAAGATATTTTGAATGTGTTTTTGAGTGATTGATAATTAAATTAAATTATTACTCAAAGCAAAATTTAATATTATTTGTTTTTATGATTGGTGTGGGATTTGTTTTAATGTAGAGAATAGGGTTAAGTTTTTGAGTAGGTATG
The DNA here is from genome assembly GCA_001517045.1 of Pseudotsuga menziesii. Classification (NCBI taxonomy): domain Eukaryota; kingdom Viridiplantae; phylum Streptophyta; class Pinopsida; order Pinales; family Pinaceae; genus Pseudotsuga; species Pseudotsuga menziesii. The sequence goes on along the minus strand of LPNX010112146.1, from coordinate 7,362 downwards.
ATGGTAAAAATAATTAGTATTCTTTTAATTATAATTTATCTAATTTTTTTTTGTTTTGTATTGGCATCTATTTGTTAGTCTTTTATGTAGAAAAAAAATAATTAGTAAATTTTGTTAATCATGATTTATCTAAATTTCATGTTTTGCATTCTTATCTACTTGTTTTATCATTTTTCATCTTTTTATTTAGATGATGAGTACATTTAAAAAAAATGCATTCCAAAATAAGATAAATAATTTTACATCTAAATAATTAAAAAAATGCATTCCAAAATAAGATAAATAAAATGAGCATAGCTTTCTTGTGTCCCTACACCAGTGATGGAGTTCAGGTGGTGAAAGGGATGTTGTACCCTTAGCCCAATTTATAATGACTAAAGAGTCACCATATATTCTGAGCTTGGGTATCCCCATCATTTGGGTTGTATGCAGAAGGGCCCAGAGCCCATTCAATTCCGCTTTGGTGTTGGTACAAGAGCCCGCCCCCAAAGAAAACTCGAAGGAGTGTGACTCACTCAATATCAGACAATAGCCAACCCCTCCAACACCTTTTGCAGATGCCCCATCAAAGAAGCCACATGGATAAACAAGTATAGGACCCTGACCCATGGATCTGGATTTTTTAACTTTAATGACTGATGGACAGTACATCTGTGAAAAATAAGTAATCTGATGGAAAATGTTGGTGACTGTCATAATTTTCCCCTCAAATATAGTGATATTTCTTGCTTTCCAAACAACCCACATGGCGAGAAATGGGAGATAATAGTAGGCTGTGTTTTTGGAGAAATTGTCAATCCACCTTTCCAGAAACGGGTAGAGATCAACTGACTAAAAGGAAAAAGAAATATTGTACTGTTCCATGATGATAGAGATAACATTCTTCCATACATCACAATGGTAAAAGAGGTGTTGTACACAATCAGTAGCCTTACAGCAAAGAGCACAAATCCCAGGCCTAGACCAACCTCTCTTCTGGAGATTATCCCAAGCAAGCATCTTGTTCATCAAAGCCAGCCAGATAAAATAACTGATTTTCCTGGAGAGAGAACCAGTCCATATATGTGTAAGTAATCTGCTACCAGCCCGGGGAGAGAAGCAATGGACAATACTATCATACACCAATTTAGTAGTAACATATCCATCATGCTTGTTAAAATCCCAAATCAGAGAGTCAGACAGTGTGTTGAGGCGAATGCCCCGAATTTCCAGGCCTCTTGTGAAGGAATCCCATATAATTTTCCAATCTCCTGTGACACAGAGATCCTCAGCCGTATACCAATACTTATGCAATCCTGGCAGGGTGTTACGAGCCTGAGATAGTGAGACAATATCCAGATCCTCCAAGAATTCCTTAAACCCGACAGGGAATGTGGCCAAGTCCAGTACCCCAATAATGGGATCAATGCCAATTAAAACCTTGTTACCATTGCCCACCTGCCAAGCAAGGCTTCTACCAAGCCACGGGAGTGTCAACATGAAACCCTTCCAAAATACCGATGCACCACGATGATTGAAGTGCTTACCTCTGAGCCAAGTCTCAACAGTGTGCTTCTTCAGATATTTGCAGACAACAACGTCATGCCATATTCCATCATTCTGAAGAACCAACCAAATTTTTTTTAATCTGAGAGCAATACTGAACCAATACAAGTTCTTTATTCCCCATCCCCCATACATATTCGGCCATGAGAGGCACTTCTAGTCCGACAGATGATATCAGTGTTTGTTGCCAGAGGATCCCCATGAAAAAGCAAAGGTAAGACTTCTAAGCTTATTCAATACAAATACAGGAATGGGAGCGAGACCCAACCAGTAGACCGGGATGCTAGACAATACTGCTTGAACAAGAGTTAAACGACCACCCACCGAAAGAAGTTTATGTGCCCAGTGAAAGATTTTGCTTTCAAATCCTTGAATCAACCAGTGCCAGTCACTGACTTTATACCCCAGAGGCTTGAGAAAATAGCCAAGATACTTGAAACCTGTTGTGATAGGCTCCATTTTATAAGGCAGAGCCCGAGCAATATCCATTCTGATATCAACATCCACATTATTATAAAGAAAACAAGATTTGTCCATACTAATGTTCATCCCCGAGGCTTTACAGAAGGTGCTTAAAATAACATCAAATGCCATCCATTCAGATAGAGTACTAGAGCTCAGCAGAATAACATCATCAACGAAGAGGAGGTCTGTAAGTGCAAGAGAAGAAGTGATCTTGATACCTTTAATGAGGCCATGATCCCTTGTATCAGGAATCAAGAGGTTGAGTCCTTCAATTACCAGAATGAAGAGCAATGGTGAAAGAGAGCATCCCTGTCTGATGCCTCTGGAGGCTGAAAAGAACTTCGAGGGCGTACCATTTATAAGTACTGCAAAATTTGTTGATGTAAGGCAACCCATAATCCAGTTTATAGCCAAAAGAGGAACCCCAATCTGTATCAGGATGAGACAAATGAAGGACCAGTTAACACGATCAAAAGCCTTCACCAAATCCAATTTGAGGATGAGGGCACAAGATTTTTTGGTCTTCACAGTATGGAGGGTCTCCTGAACAATACCTATGGGCTCAACAATCTAGCGATTTTTCAGAAAACCATATTGTTCTTTGGATATATGAGTGTCCAAGAAAGGCTTAAGCCTCACTGTAATAACCTTCGAGATCAATTTGTATAGTAGGTTGCAAAGGGATATAGGCCTAAAATCAGCGAAGGTGATGGGCTTATCCTTTTTTGGGATCAAGGCAAGGAAGGTAGAGTTAAGGGAGGGAGGAATACATCTCGAAACCCTAGCACAATCCACAGTAGACAGTAATTCATCACCCAACAATTCAAAGAAATGCAGATAAAATTCGACGGGCCAGCCATCCGGACCTGGGCTCCTATCCTTTTTAAAAGTATGTAAGGCACTTTCAACTTTAGTCAGGGAAACAAGATAAGTGAGACAATGGCCATCATCCTGAAAGATCATCTTGGGATAGAGTAATACAACCCTGAGTTGTTCCATCAGACAGGTCTGTTTGTCATCCCTGAAGATACCAGCAAAATGACTATGTCCCATATCCTTAAGTGCAGCCTCTTCATCGATGCCATGTCCCTCATCATCTAATAGGGACCAAATGGAGTTTTGATTCCTTCTACCTGATGCCAGGGCATGGAAATATTTGGTATTTGAGTCACCATACAGAGCCCACTTAGCACGAATCTTGAGCTACAAAGTCAGAAGGTAGTGATCCAATATCTTCTTCCTATCAGACCTGAGTTGAGTTAAGGTCATATGTTCCTCATGTGACAGGATACCAAAGTTGGAGCTAGTGAGGAGAGAACAAATTTCCCTATCCAACCTATGCAAATTAGTCTCCAATAAGGTACTTTTATCCTTGATCCATTCCTTAACTTCCTTCTTGAGGATTCAAAGTTTATGTGAAAGGAGGTCCAACTCATAACCCTGTGAAGCTGGAGACAGACAGGGCCATCATTTGGAGACCCAGGAACTAAAGCCAGGGTCCAAGAGCCAAGATCGGTTAAATTTAAAAGGGAAGTTACAAGACACAAAAGATTTATTCCATTCAAAACAGATAGGGTAGTGATCGGAAATGTCATCTTGGTGAGTCCAAAGACGGTGAATAGAGAGTGAAGGGATCAAGGAGGAGGACACTAAGAATCTATCAAGTCTCTTGCTGATCCCCTCGTCCCCAACCCAGCCATTCTTCCAAGTGGGACCAGTGCAGGGAGGGGCAATATCAGTAAGTCCCATAGAGTCAAAGAGAAGCTTGAAATGTGAGGAGAGAGGGTCAAGTACAACTCGCTTGCCCCAAATCTCCGATGCATTCATGGTCAAGTTAAGATCCCCACCCAAAATAAGATTAGGTGAATTCAGTAACCCCCCCTAAGAACCCTATCCCAAAAAAATACCCGGTCATGATAAGGGCCATAGCAGTTGAGAATATCTAAAGGAGTACTCATACCATGAATAACAGACTTCACAAGGATACCAACCGCTGTTTCAAAAGCCTAGCATCTGACCTTATGAGGGTCCCAAGCAGTCAGGAGTCCACTCGAGAGGCCTGAAGCACTTGTGGCACAAAATTCCTAGTTGGGAAAGAGCTTAGAGAAAACATGTAGAGCAGGGTAAGTGCTACACATGGTCTTGGTTGCAATTATATGAAAAGATGAGATTTATCATATATTAATATTTTAATAACCATATTTATACGCCCTAATCCTTAGGATTGGGAGCTCTAATTCGTTTAACTTATAATGGTTGCAATTATTGAAAAGGTGAGATAGAGTCGGAAGATGGGATATAGTTGGGGTTTACATATATTTGTTTGATTGTTATTGCTACATAAAAATAGTTGGACATCCATGGTGAAGAGCTTTTTTAAGTTGATAGACCTTTATAATAGTGAGGTGGTGCCTTGGAAAATAAACTTATTCAGTTTTAATAGTTAACTTTGGTTAATTAAGAGGAAGGGAAACCTCTGAAATGAGAGTTAAGTCTATTCTTTATATTTTTTTTAACCATGAGAACAATAACTTCCCAAGAGTCTATCCAACAACCCACAAGTTAGATATACCAGTGACTTGTGACTTAGCAGGGGCTGATACGTTTTGAAGCCCACCGAGGTGAGCCTTTATCCTCAGAATCACCTACCCTTCAAGCCTTATCACAACTGATGAATGAACAACCCTATCATGTTTAAACCTATAATCTAAACATACTCTTTATACTTATTGTTGTCAAAGTGAGAAAAAAAAAACCTCTATATAGAGGAATGTCTTGATTTAAAATATCCTTCGATATATGAAAACGAGAGGCACTCTCTCACCTTAAAGAACCGAGCCTTCAATACTTATATTGATAAAGTATTTCGATGGTAAAAAATTTTATTTTTTTTGTTAAGTGCCCCATGACTTGCTGAACGAACCTTCGGTCTAAGAAACCATGATCCAGGGGCATCTAAGCCGTCAAAATCACTCGGAATTGTAAGAGGACGTTCTTCCTTTTGGAAACCACTTCCACATTTCATATACCTTAAGTGAATAAAGCTTTTAAATGTAATTTATATAAAAGGGTACTCCATCTTATATGTTTCCTTTGAGAAGATAGTTAATACTCTTTATAATGTTATCCGTCTCGTGCTTTTGTATATGGAATCAACCATATTATAAATACATAAATAAGGATGGATTCATTGAGTGAAAAAGAGAAGTTTTTTCAGGGAGAGAAGAGAGATGTTATGGGAAATAGCCAAAGTTTTTATGGAACTAAAATGATTATCGTTTCTTAAAAAGATCATAAAATTGATTGTTGGTTAAATAAATAAATAAAAGTAAAAGTTTTATATATGGATATTTAAAGGAAGATTTTATTATTTACTTACTAAGAGTTGAATGTTTCAATCACACAATTGAGCTTAGAGTCAATTGTTTGAAAGTTAACTCTATCATTTGTATTTTGAAAGTTCGATAGTTGAATCCAAACTTTTTATAACAAAAGGGTAAATGCATTAAGGTGGGTAACACTTTTTGGCTAAATTTGGTGATGAAAACGTGATTTTTTACTCATGTGCTAGATAGAAGCCCTCAAAACACATATATGCCATATGAATTTCGACTTGTAGTAAAAAAACAAATTGTAGAATATTATGTTGCTTCCCAATGATATATTTTTAAAAATATTTTGATGTCATTTAATCTATGAAATTTTGCATTTAATGAATTGTGTGACCTTAAAATTTTGAAGAAGTTAATAAGTCACTCGTGTCCCACCCCAATAATTCAATCTTACATTAATATATATATATATATATATATATGAGCATGATCTACACAAAATGCACTATGGTCTGCATATTTTTTTGTTATTTCATTTCACAATATACAATTATTTATTATTTTTCGAAAGTGACCACATTCGATTTCAACATCATTTTATACACATGTGTGTCCATCCCAACTTTGTTTTCACTATTTTCAAAAATTGAAAAACCAATGATACCCTTTTGAAGAGGACACGTCGATGCCTGGGCTGTGCATTTTTAAGAAATTTTTGGATATGTATTTTTTACCCTGTAGATTTTTCTTTGAGTTGCTTCAAAGTTGTTCTTAGGTTTTCTAGGTGTAAGTTTTAGACCTAATTAAAAAAACCCCATATGAATGCCAAAATGCATGCATGATACCTCAATGGATAGAGGATTCGGTGATGAATCTATTGGTATGAACTCCGGTCAGTTATGTGCCATGAATGGCATGGTTTACACCCCTAGAAGACACGGAGAAACATTGATTTTCCTATAAGAGGGCTAATTCTCCCCTCGATTGAGTTCTGGAGCTCGATCGAGGTATTCAAATCCCTCAATCAAGGTTTTAACAGAATCTCGATCAAGGGTTTATTAAACCCTCGATTGAGGGTCTAATAAACCCTCAATTGAGCTATTGTTAAACACTCGAAAGAAAAAAAAGCTTTGTACATGACTACCAAGTTTTTATATGCATGCTCACCACGTTTATATTTAGTACAAAAAATTGAGGAGGTAAATCCTAGCCCCCTGATTCTCAACATCTTGTGGACACTAACTACCATAATCCCTATCTTGAAGATTATGCCCATGCAGATCATTTTAGAAATGGGCTTCAAGGACCCAACTAAGAGAATGGAGGTAAGGAATTTCAACATCATTTGATTCCTATCAGCAATATATCCAATGTGTATGCAATTGCTTGAACTAATGTTTTCCTACGCCTAAATACAGATTCAGACAAATCCTTTTATTTATCAAGCAATACCTCATATAAACACTGCTTTCGAGCTACTAATGACAAGTTTGAGCATAGAGAATCAACTCGATGAGGTGATGGAGGTTATCCTAGTTTCCCTCAATAGGTTCAAGGCAACACATCTTGGTTTCCACTAACACGATTGGCCAAGGGTTTGAGAAATGGATTGTTAAAATCTTTTTAATGCTCATTAAACTACTTCTTCATAACACAAATAGGGCTGGAATGGAGCAGCAGTGGGGGGCGAGATTTGAGGATTATAATTAGAGTTACATAAATGTAGTGAAAGGTTTTTAATACAAAAAATACTTTGCTCCTTCGTATATAATTTTTTAATTTTTAAAAAACTACAATTATGTGATATGACTCTGAAAACACTAATTTTTATCTTAATCGTCATGTTCTATTCCACCATGGGCTCTTGGATTTAAATATATGTCCTGAAGATCTATGGGTGAATCCACGGACCTGGGTAATACTTTTTGGCAAGCGCATCTTGCCAAAAACAAAAAAACATACCTCGGTCGAGGGCTTTATAAACCCTCGACCGAGGTATTAAAACCTCGACCGAGGTTTT
>LPNX010112145.1:73535-86134 GCA_001517045.1 Pseudotsuga menziesii | reverse complement strand
TAGGCCTATTGAGGTTATTAGAGTCTATGTGTCAATGTATAAACATGCTAGGCATCATGGTCGATTCATATGAACATGTCTAAGTCCCCCTAGGTTTTTAATTTTTTTTAAATTTTTTTAATTTTTTCACTGTTTTTTATTAAAATTTAATTTTTTCCAAAACTTAGGCTATTTTTTAATAGTTTAATTGGAAAAATTGGTTTTCTAATAAAAGTGGGCTCGGAAGTTCGTTTCAGTCATGTAGGTGTTCATTTTCAAGTTAAGAGCACCCAGTAAACCTATAGACCCACTATTTCCTAGTTTTAAGTGATTTTCCATCACTCAGGTCAGAAAGCCCCAAAAAATAAATTATTGATTATTTTAATTAATAAATTGATGAATAATGGAGCAAATCCAAAATCCTAGATCAGTGGATTCTCAGCCGATTTGATTGAAATCAGTCAGATCTGAACTAGATTGAGTGGATCTGGCAACTCCTTGATTGAAGGAGGTGATCTGGATAGATCTAGAGTTGAACTTCAACATCCTTTATGAGGAATTGTTCCCTCTCTCTCTCCTCCACACGTGTGGGCTCTCTTGGAAGCTCTGTGGATTGATGTGTTAGTCTGTTGGTTGATGTGTCAGCGCAATCAACCCCTCGGTTGACAAGTAGGCTCAGTGGAAGCTCAGTTCAACTTTATATCGGCATTGATGGACTCTCCTTCAGCTGCAGTGGTCTATCTCCTTGGGATTTGTGTCCCCTGGGCTGGATCTCCTATGTTTTGTATAAATAAAGCTCAAATCACCTCTTCCAAGCTAGTTAGAACTGGGATTGAGGTGTTGTTTCCCTTGTATTGTGTTATTGTTTATTATTGTGGAATAAAGAAGCTTTGGAGGCAATATCTATGGTGTAATGATCTTCATGTGTGGATGGTGATTGTCAAATGCTTATGAGGTATAATCTGTGTTATTTATCATTGATTTTGCTGGTTAATTGTTGGCCTTGAAGGAGAGAGCTCCCTCCTGTTAGGGTAAGAGTTTATTCTAGTTTGATTTATTCTCTTACTGCTGCTTGTTTCAGATCTATTGGAGTTGTATGTATTTTAAGTTTAATTGCATGCTTTCCAATTATCTCTTCCAATAGCACCTATGTTTTAACCATCTATTTGTGCAAGGATTTCTAAGTTATAGGTGATCTCGCTTGTAGAAGAGGTTGAGCTAGTTTTCATCTTCCTCATCTTCAATATCTTCTAAATGACATAGTCCCTCGGTGTTCCACTAAAGCAGACTCCAAAGCCCAACATTCCCAGGCTTCTAACACTCTTTCTCTCTCTTTCTCCTTCAAATTTTTTTATTCTTACCTGGTTACTGTGTTCAAAAGATTTTTTATCATTTGGATCTGTTATATCAAAGTAAAATTTACATAGATCTACTATTTTAAAGCTCATAGTCTAGATCTCAATTTTGAAAAAGTATCATTAAGCATTCTAGATCTAGCATAAGGAAATCGTCCGATTTGCATGGCAAGTTAAAGAAAATCAGTAAGTTGCATGCTCTAGATTTCTTTTTCTGTTTTAAAAAGATTAAATCCATAAATCAGTGCATATTTCATTGGCTGCACAAACAACAAGCCAAGATCCCAAGGAGCGCTTGCTTTCCTTAGTTCCTTTTTCACTTGTTTAGCTAGTTTTAACTTAATCTTTTTTTGAGTTAAGGTAGGTTGATCCAAAGGTACTCTTAAAGTGCTTTTTGGCATATGTTATTCTAACATTCTTGCTGGTTTTTAGCAGGTGTAACAGAAAACAAAAGAAGCTGATGTTCGAAAGTGGCCTCGGGAGCGTTCAAATCCCCCTAGGGGTCTCCCCTTTCACTAAAATTTAAAAATTTTGGAGAGTTGTAAGATCTTGGTTTCATCCCGTAAAAGGACCAAGAGGTTTATAATATTTTAGTGTGTTGATATTGTAACCAATAATAATAAAATAAAATATTTTTTGAGTAGGCTCTTTCGAGCCCGCTCCCCATCTCCCCACGGGGGATCTGCGTTCGTTTCACTTTTTTGCATTTTTCCCTTTTGTCTGCTCTAGTTTAGTACTGACATGCAGGATTGTATACTTTGATATAATTTTTCATTATTCCATATTTTAATTTCAAAAGTAATCATACTAGTTACCCCACGACTTCCCGATTGACCCGCAAGGGGAAAGAGATGCGTGGTAGGACTAATTAGAAAACCGGTGTTGTGTATCTTTGATTCCTTTTTCATCAATTGGTTCATTAGTCATAATAAAATTAACCCCTCTTTGATTCCTCGATTGAGATCCACTTGGATCGAAAGAGGTTCCTGGAGGGTTTTCTTTTTAACAAGAACACCTATTTTAAAATTTACTAAAAATAACGAAGATTCCAATGTGTATGCTCTGTACTTGGTTGCGGTTCATCTGATCATTCAAGCTGCATCAAAAGCACTTGAGTGACTATAATAATTAGGATTCACTCTCCCCAAATTGACAAACCATCAGGCGAAAATTGAACGCCTCAATCAAACCATTACGATGGCAAAATACCCAAAAGAAGCAGGAACTCCTGAAAAGTGACCTCGGGGCACCGATCTTTGTTACACCTTTGGGTGCATTATGAACAACAGCCTCAGAGACTCCATTCATCCCACATATTCCTTGCGAGTAGCCATGACGGTTTAGTTTTGGACATACTTCAAGTACCCCCTGGGTATATCTGGAGTCCCCTCGCCTAAGTTAAATCACTCATCTTCTTACATTAATTTAAAATTAACCAAGGTACAATTGCACAAAATTCATTCCAGCACTTGCAAGCACTCTTAATTGTTTTTCGACTCCATTTTCAAGGCACTGGTCAACTATTTATTTCTTTCAATCTATATGTGATTGGGTGTCATTTTCGTGCTTACTTATGATTATCTCATCATGCTATTTGTTGTTTACAATTCTTAAATCGAAACTCCTAAAAAACTTACTCTTTAATACCATCATCATACTAAATAATTTTTACCTTAGTAACTTAATAGGGTCTACCCCCCTTGGCTTCATTAGGAGTTGAGCCTAAACAGAGGAGTCAAGAACAAGGTGACAGCCTTGACTTGATACTTTCCCCCAAGGACACCCCGAGTGGCTTGAATATTTCTACCACATAACCCAGGTGTGTGAAAGGCGGCAACAATGCGCATCCATACACGGCTTGACATGCATCGTTTGTAGCTGCAACATACTCTGCTTCTATTGAAGACAAAGTTACAATGGGTTGTTTCCTTGAATCCCATGACACAATACCTATACCAAAATGAAATCTCTACCCATATGTGCTCTTCCTGTCATTTTCGTTGCCTCCATTGTCACTATCAATGTAACCAATGAGATTAAAAATTTCTAAGGTTGAGTACATGATACCAAGATTCTTTGTGCCACTTACATATGTCAAAATTCTTTTACATGCTTTCCAATGAGAGAATTTTGGTGACTCCATGAATATTGAGATCAGAATTACTGCATACATGATGTCCGGTCTTGTCGCTGTTAAATACATCAGACTGCCAACAATCCTTTTAAACATCATAGGATCTACAGTTGATCCAGCATCATCCTTGCTCAATTTTAAACCTGTTATTACTGGTGTCGAGGATATCTTGCAATTAGACATATTGAATCTTTTTAAAACTACACTTGCATACTTAGACCATGATATAAATATACCACTTTCATACTCCTGGACTTCAATGCCCAGGAAAAATTTCATAAGCCCAAAATCAGTCATTTCAAATTCACTATCCATGCCTGCCTTAAAATATTTTATGCCAAAGTCACTAGTAAATATTAAATCATCTACATACATGCAGACAATTAACATCTTACTTTGCTTAATAACTTTGGTGTACAACATCGATTCACTTTCACTTCTATGAAATCCATTTTTTCAGTGAGATAGGAATCAATCCGGCTGTACCAAGCTCTAGGAGCTTGATTCAAACCATATAGTGCCTTTTTCAGCATGTACACTTTATTCTCTTGACCTGGAACTTCATAGCCTTGTGTATTTTCCACATATACTTCCTCTTCGAGATATCCATTCAAAAATGCTGACTTAACATCCATTTGATAATCTTGCCATTTGTTTTGTGCAACAATGACCAAGATTGTTCTGACTATATCCATGCATGCGATAGGTGCAAAAGTTTCATTGAATTCTATGTCGGGATGTTGTGTGAACCCTCTTGCGACAGTTCTTTCTTTGTGCTTCTGCGCATTCCCATCAGCATCTTACTTGGTCTTGTAAATCCATTCTATGGTGATTACATATTTATTTTTTGGTACATCTACCAGCTCCCATGTTTGATTCTTCTCAATGCATTCTATTTCTTCATCCATGGCTTGTGCCCATACTTCATCTTTGACAACTTTCTCAAATGTTAGTGGATCATATATTGGAGAAAATAATGCAAAGAGAGAGAATGAATTTGGTGTACCAACTTCATATATTTCACACAGACTGTTCGTCTTCATTGGATTTGTCGATGTCAACCTTGACAAACTACTTCATGGAGTTTGTTGTCCACTTGGTGTGCTTGTCGACATAGCTTGAGCTATGAATTGTGTCGATGTTCCTTGTGTTGAACCATGTCACGGTGTTGTGGGAATCGATGGAGCTACAACATTTTGACTTATATGTGGTGCTTGAACCACTTCCTCCACCATGTCATCATGGTCGACATTCGACACAATCTTGACATTTATTTCGACAGGTCCATCTCATGATTCATTCTGGACAAATTGAACATCTCAACTGATGATCACCTTCCTTGTGACATGATCATATAACTTGTATGCTTTTGTGTCTTCAAAGTAACCAACAAAAATACATTTTTGTCCCTTGTTATCTAGATTCTTTTTCAGCTCATCTGGAACATGAGCATATGCAACGCAACCAATTTTTTTTAAATGAGTAACACTGTGATTCATACATGTCCATGCTTCTTCAATAAATTTGATCTTGACACTCTTTGTCGGACATCGGTTCATGATATAAACAATAGTTGCGAGTGCCTCAATCCAATATTCATTTGACAAATGCTTGGATACCATCATACTGCATGCCATCTCCATAATGGTTTTGTTCTTTCTTTCGACGACACCGTTCTGTTGAGATGTATACCGTGCAGTGAATTTCTTGTGTATGCCATGAGTCTTGCAAAAATCTAGGAATTCATTCAAAACATATTCACAGCCTCTATCCGTCCTTAATATTTTGATGCGGTGTCCACTTTGGTTCTCCACAAGTGCCTTGAACTACTGAAAACAACTAAATCGATTAGATTTTTGTTTCAAAAAAGATACCCATGTTTTTCTTGAGTAGTCATCAATAAAATTAAGGAAATAATTGCATCTGCCTATGGATGATGTTTGTAAGAGTGCAAAATCTCAAGTGGTATGCGTGCTCTATATGAATTTCTGACTGAAAAAGTCTCTCTGTGCTGCTTGCCAAAAATGCAGCCTTCACAAACTCTTTTTGTTTTGTCAATCAATGGAAATCCTTTCACCGTTATTCTTTTTGTGAAGTAGCTTCATCCCACCAATATTCAGATGTCCAAATCTGAAATTCCACAACTAAGATTCATCCTGAACTTGTGTTTGAAATACAACCTGAAAAATCAGCTCTATAATTTGCTTTCTTGCCGAAGTGCTTGTTTACTTCCTCACTTTCTACCTTGAATACAACTCATGTATTTGTCTTTATTTTCATGTCTAGAATTATCCTCAATGGAAACACGCGATCACTTTTCATTGGTACTTTTGTTATTGGTCGGTTGCTTAAACACTTGTCTTTAATCACATAGTGATAATCTTCTATGTAGACTTTGTAACCTTTTTGTATCATCTTTCTAATGCTCAACAAATTATGTTTCATCCCTTCGACATGATAAACATTAGGCATGTTTTTTTTTATCCCCCTGTTTGGTTAGAATACCAATAGTACCTTTTCCCAAAACAGTGACTTGGACATTATTTCCAAGCGTGACATCGGTTTGAACTGATTTACCTAGATTGGAAAACAAACTTGAATTACCAGCCATATGATTACTAGAACCTGAATCTAAATACCATGTGTCACGTGGACTTGCTTGGACAACATTGCATTCAAGTGGGGATTCACATGCCAACAACATTGTGCTCGACAAAGTGTTGGTTTTGGTCGACTTGTTTTGGCTTTTCCTTTCTTGGTCATACTCCTTCTTCCTACATTCATATGCACAATGACCACATTTCTTACAATAATGACATTGAATTTTTTATTATGAAACCTATGACCACTTGGTTGACTTGGGTTCTGATTTTATTCTCTACCCGTGACATTCACAGGACTAATCATTCGTCCTCCTCCGAAAAAAATTCTTCATCTTCCTTTAGAATTAAATCTCCCCCTACCTCTACCATGACTTATAGACGATTGTGCTTCAAATGCACCTTCCAATGATGTATTTAATCTATTGATTGTGTGTTCATGTCTGCTGAGTGAGGCTTATAACTCATCAATGGTAAACACCGATATGTCTTTGTTTTCTTCCAAGGTCACGACCAAGGATTCAATTTATGGGGAAGGCTTCTAAGAAATTTTTCAACAACCCTTCTATCTGCTATATTATCTCCATGAGATTTCAATTGATTTATCAGACAAACAACTCTAGTGTAGAATGAGTCTACTGACTCTGTGTCTTTCATTGATAGAGATTCAAAATCTCTTCTAAGAATATGCAACTTAGAAGTCTTTACCTTGTCCAAACCTTGATAGGCGGTTTCCAATGTGTCCCATTCCTGATTGGCGATAATTCCTGCTGCTACTCTTGGGAGTATGCTTTCATGCATGGCTTGGTGTATGTAGAACATAACATTTCCATCTTTTTTCCCCTGTTCCCTTAGAGCATCTTTCTCATCTTGTGTGAGATTATTATATGTTGTCATATCTGCTGGTTTCGCATAACCACTTTGGATTATCTCCCACACATATTGTCCTTTAAACAAATCCTTCATTGTTAGATACCACTATTCATAATTCTTTCCTGTGAATATTAGAATTTGCAAACTCGACATGTGTGAATCAGAAGTGAAAGCCATATTTTTATTTTTCCTTGGAAAATTAATTTTTCCCTTTTTTAAGACAAGGTTTCTTTCCTAAATCTGCTCAGATACCAGTTAACAACTCTGAGACGGGTAAACTTGACTTACCGCTCAGTCATAAAATTTTCACGTTGTGACTTCGACCTCTTTTTGCTAGTTGGATAAAACTTGTCTAACTCTGACTAGACAAGTAGATATTTAAACTTGACTAAAAATATTTCGACAAGTTTTTCAAAAGATTAAATTTGGTTGGACTTTTCCTTTTACCTCGACAATTCTTACTTGTCGGTTTTACCTCAACCGACTTAATCGACTTCTACAGGTTTTACTTTGACCAACTTACTCAATTTACTCGACTTAACCATTTTTTGACAAACTTTTACAACGGAGATATCTTAGTCTAAAGACTTAAGAAATGAAAAATATTTTTCACCGATCGGTAACACGGATTAAAACTGGACACGGCTATAATTCGAGAGACTTACAAAATCAAATGACCAAATATTAAGTAATACTTGTGTCGACCACTCCGTTGTAAAACCTCGAAATTTTACACAATGAAATGTTTTATGGATTCTTTGATCTTTCACTTAAACTATAAATGTAAAAAACATTTACTTAAGTAAATCTGGAGAGAGTGTGCGGCTAAATAAACATGTATTCAACCATAAACAATTGATTTATATAACTTGTGGGACATAGAAAATAACATTTGTCGTAAATACAAACTTGGAAACTTACAAAGATGTTTCAGCGTTTACATAACTTCAACTCTCATCACTTCCAAAATCGCATAGAGCTTGAGCTCTTGAACTCTCCACAGAGTTTTTCCTTCTTCTCCAGTATTCAATTCTCCTTTTAATATCTGCTATTGATTTACTAACTTAATCTTCTTTATATAGACATACTAAATAGCTTCTCTATGAAGCCATCGACTTAAGCAATAAAGTCCGTAATAACTATCCACCTAGAATTAAGTTCAGAAATTTAATTCAATAGATTTACATTACTAAGATGTGAACTCTTCAACATGTCAAATAGATTTACACTACTAAGATGTGAACTCTACAACATGTCAGAGAGAGTGACCAGCTACAAATTTCAACTAAGTCGACTAATAAGATAAGAAGATCAACGAGTAATTAATATTTCCAACACAAGCCCTGCAGAAATCAAATGTCGTCGTATCGAAAAATATCGCTGGATTGAGACGTTTTTTTCGGAGATTGAAGGATGACACTAATACGCACCCAGATACATTGAACACCATTTAAACGACGCATCTTAAATGAGCTTGCAGCACCATGCCGCCAAGGCTCGAGACGCAGAATCCTAGGTTGGTGTCATAACAAACTCAACCAATAGAAAAAAAAAACTACTTTTAAAAAATTATGAAAAATTATCATTTTTGCAAACTTTGACAAAACCTCGTAAAATGGAAAAAGTAAAATGGAAAAAAACAAATTGCCATAGTTGTCCTTAGCAATGTCTCCAATAAAATACTTAATATCAAGGATATAATAAAACTTCATTAATGAAAGGTTAGCTATCATCAGTAATGTCTCAAATAAAATACTTAATATCAAAGATATAATAAAACTTCATTATTAAAAGGTTAGTTTTTCACTTGAGATTCAGAAGCCGCTTAAAAAAATGAAATTAAAGCGATCGATAAATGTACCGGTTAACTTTTTCATATCACACCATATCTGGAAAGCTTGCAAGTTGCCCATCATGAAAATGGGTAAAGTCTATTTACCACTTTCGGAAACTTATCCATAAATGTACCGGTTAACCTTTTTCAAATCACACCATATCTGGAAGCTTGCCAATCATGAAAATAGGTAAAGTTGTATTTTGCCATTTTGGCAAACTTATCCATAAATGTACCGGCTAACTTTTTCAAAGACCATGTAGCGCAATTTGCAAATGATCACGTATAATTAATATCGTGTGTTTATCACGTGTTGTGTTTATTGTTTAATTATGATTATAATATTTTTTGTTTTCGTTTCGTACGGGTAGAAGTCATGTTCTCTAAATTTATTTCTACGTATTTTATTTTCTTCGTAAGAAAGTCACGTTATGTTCATTCCTTTATTTTATAAATATTCATTATGCAACGTGAAAATGGGAGAAAGTCATTTTAATCTTATTCATGCGTTTATAAAATATCCATTCATTATTTAAGTGAGAAGAAAATGTTAAGCTCATTCATGGGTATATAAATTTTCCATGCAACCTCAGGAAAATAAGAAAGTCGCGTCAAACTTGTGAGTTCATAAAATTTTTTGGTCTTTAAAATAGTGAGAAAAGAAGAAAGCCATGTGAAACTCTCATATATATATGACTTTTATAAAAATTTCTAAAACTATAAATTATTGAAAAAAAAACAAAGCCATGTGAAACTCTGTATGAGTTTATAGAATATCCATCCATCCGTAAGAGAAGAGAGTCATGCATGTTTTATATTCTAAGCCTATAAAATATTGAGAAAATAACAAAGGCATGTGAAACTTATTTATGAGATTATAGAATATTTACCTCCATTACAAGTAGGGGGTCTCTCTCATGTATATATATATCCATTACAAGGAGAGGGTCCTCTCACATGTTCTATATATATATATTATAAGGAGAGGGTCCTCTCACATGTTAAGTATATATATATATATATACTTCCATTATAACTAGAGGGTCATGTGAAGTAAGTATATATATATATTATGTTTTTTTCAAATATATATATTTAAAATTCAATGTATGTGTAAGCATTTTTACAAAGTTCATATAAATATCTAAAATATATTTATTGAATAGGGTGTTTTTATAAAGTTGGTTTCGCCATTTTTTAGGTTCATTGTATTTTTATAAAACTTGGGTGAGTTGTAGAATTAAATAACGTGAGTGTGTTATGTTTACCAAGCATGACGATTCATGAGCTTCACATCGAATCCAATGCAAACAAAACGTATATACATTATAAAATACATATATGTTATAAAACACATATTATTTATAAAAAGCATGTGTTTCCAAAACACATATGTGTTTTCTTTATCATACACAATGCCTCCCCAAAGGATGTTTCATTGCCACTAAGCTTTAGTTGAATGGAGGTGAACAATAATCCATATGTGTTTTACAATGCATAACATTAGTATATGGAGGAATGTGTTAGGTGTTCTAAGGGATTGGAATGATCTGATTTAGGAGCTATAGGGGTTAAAGAATATAAGTGTTTAAGTGTCAAAACCCCAAAATTTTCAAAAAAATTTAAACTTTTATAAATAGCGTAAACTCCTACTAATGCAATATTTAAATATTGATTAGTTAATGCTATTAGTTTTGTATCTAAATAATCTTTATTTATGTTTAGAAAACTAACTAAGTTTTCTTGTCAGTCTTCTTATTACTTTCTGTTTGCAACAGCAAGGGGATATGCTATGTTAGATTGGGCTTACTTAGCTATTAAGCTAACGCACACAGTTTTCTTTTTCTTACAGATATCCAGGTACAGTTTTGGGATTGATGCTTAATAGATCTTTTAAAAAAATAGAATCATATGCTGTTACCAAATTCATTCAGTAAAGAAATATAGATATAATGCATGTTAGCTAGACTATTCAGCTTCCTACAGGTATAGCTTTTCCCTGTACTCCTTTTGATAAGGAAGAAAAATTCCAAGATAGACAGTTTAGAGACACTAGAGAAAAATAGATCGCCATTTTCATTTTCATTTAAATATATCTTTATAGAGTACTGATTCTAATGAATTCACTGTAGTGTACTCATACTATTATTTTTCTAGATCATAGCTTAGATCTGGATTATCATACTTGATTTTATTTTATTTATCTATCTACTGTTTACCATGTTATGCCAAGTGTACAAAATGTTTGACTGCAGATAACAAGGATAAGGATTGCAATAAGTAAAGTCCACAGATGCTTCACCTCTATTTATTCTACAATTCTCTCTAAGTCCTATTATGAGTGAACAATATTCATCAATAAAAAGAATATTAGTCCAATTGCTTTGATGGTGGACTTAAGTAAAAGATCATAAGGCATTAAACCTTAAGCACTAAGTTAACCTAGCTTCACATTTATAATCCTATAACATATGGTTCATTTGGTTATATTATCATGTAAAGGTATACCCTCAATCGAGGTCAAATTGTATGGTTTGTATTATAACTACCCAACTAGGGTATCGATATCATTGTTATAATATAGTTTAAAGTTTTCAATACAATGCTCTAAATGTTGAAGGCAACATTATACCCGTAATACAATGTAATACATATTATAACATCATAGATATACTATAACATTAAACTAGGGTTATCATAGTTATGTTATAGTTATTTGTTTGCATTGCAAGGTTTTAGGTTAATACTAACATTACAATGTGTATTACAATGTAGGTGAGGTCGAAGTTACGACCACAAGGAAATCTCCATGCTATTATTTTGTTGGCCCTCCAATGATTTGAAACATAACAAAAATCGACCCACTCATTGGAAATTATTTGACCGCTGGCGTGGCTGTCTCCTCGCCATGCACTGGACATTTATAAGGTTGAATTGCTCCTTTTACATGCCTTAGTTTCTCCCTCGCCTTCGGGCTTGAGCTCTGCAAACCCTGGTGGATTGCTGCGGTCGGTTTCATGCTTCAAGCTGTTGATTTTAGTGTACCCTTCATTTGCTTCCCTTATAGCTCTGTGAAGATATTGGTAGTTCGGTTGTTGACAGCGTTGAGTCGTTGCTGGTTTATGGGTTACTTGAAGAACTCTGGTGATTATTGGTCACGGCATGCAACAAGACCTTCTAAAACTTACCAGCTGCGTCTCCTTTGGAGAAGACTCTCGGTTTCCTGTTAGACCATTCTTGCAGGAGGAAGAAAGGGTTTACTTACTCCGGTACTGAGTTACTTGTTGCCTTTCGGTGGCTGTTCGACTTCAACAAATGCAGGTAAATAAATTTATAGTTTGTACCCATAAATTTTAAAAGCAAACGAATAAATTAGATAAGATATTATTTAGGGTTTTTCTAACTTCTTGACTGTCTTTTGATGGCAGCAACGACCTCCTTGATGTAGAAAAGAACGCTCACAGCTTCGGCTTCACGCTTCACGGGTAAGCCCTGTCCCAACGTGGCATCCTCCTTGCTGGTTGTGATGAATGGGTGCACTTCTGTGGTTCTTGATTCTCTGCTAGCGTATGGCTGTAGGTTATTTTAATTAGTTTTTGGGCAGGGTTACTCCCTGCGATGATTATAAGTGAAAGATCTTGGCCGAGGCTGACCTGTTATCCTCCAAGTGTTAAGGGTTATTATTACAGTTTTCTTTTGTTTCTAAGGGTAAAACCCTGACTCTTGCGAGAGTCTTCCGGCTACGGCCGTGAATGTAATGTGTTGTTTTTAACAGTGCTGTAGATTTTGAAGACATTATGCAAGTTAAGAGCCTTGCGTTAATA
>LPNX010112145.1:24544-63373 GCA_001517045.1 Pseudotsuga menziesii | reverse complement strand
TATATATATATCTTATTTAATTTCTTATCTTGTTTATTTTTACTTCATCTTAAAACTAGTTGCGGAGCTACCTTTAATTGCCTCTTAATGTCAGAAGTTCTATGTTTTATCAGTTTTATGTGGTAACTAAAGTGTCTTTAAAGGAGTTAGTGTTTGTGGACTAGCCCAATACAAAGTGATAATACTACAAGTACTTTAAGACTATTGACTTTTGTTTCCCATTAGAAAGCCTTCAATATGTAACAAGAGTTTTAATAATAGGTAATAGATATATATGATGCATTCGCTATATTTTGCAAAGTGGAAACAACTAATTGTCAAAGTGGAGTTTGAAACAACTTATTTTCATTACTTTCATGTTCACCATTTAAAATCCTACTTGTACAACACACTTCATATGATATGACCAAAACATTGAGGTAGGAAGCAGTAAAAGTTATGCTCCACCATTCAACAAAATGCAACTAATAGTAGTACCTTAGAGTAACATGTGTTACCACATCCACCCTTGACATGCAAGATGGAAATGCAGACTCTGAGATCAAATTAGAATCTAGATCCTACGAGATATACCTCAGGAAGTGCAACCTATCACCCCCAATAACTTGGAGTTCTTATCACACAAATCCCAACTAAAAACATATCTTTTTGCAAAACAAAATGTTAATGCTGTTATATCATTCATCTAATCTTAAATATTCAATTTCTATATAATTTATATGTGTATTTTTCCCAATATATCCAGGTCTTAGTTTTTCAAAAATATGGAAAATTCATATATGTATCCATATTCAGATCCATATCCTAGTAACATAGCCCAAAAATTTGGTTTCCATCCAATTTACCTTGTGGGGAAAACTTTTGAGAGTCTCTTCAAGGGCCATATTGTAATTTATTAAAGCCCTCTTACATAGTTTCTACACAATGTTGAACAATATCCCCAAATGGATTCAACAAGTAACGAGAATTATCCACCCTTTCTATTATGGCCCTTCAAGAACATAGTGAAGGAGGATGAAGCTAGGTAGAATCTTTTGATTGAAGGCCCATTCCAAAAGGGGTTTTTTGGTGAAGAAATATAAGGGATCTCTAGTTCTAACGTTCAACAAAGAAACACTTCACTTAAAATAATTGTCTAAATATTCTCAATCATTGCCATCAGGTCAAAGTTTTGGGTTGCATGTAGATGCACTAGAAGGATGGATAAGAGTGAACTACACCAAGAAAATAAGTCTTGATGCTCAATATTTTTTCATCGTTTTCTTAAGGAATATTTTGGATAAGTAGTAAATCCTACCATGACTATTTCTTTGGTAAAGAGATGGACACATTCTAAATATTTCTTTCATGAATTTCAACCTAGCCAATACATCCAAAATAGCCATTTTTTCTAGCTGAGACTCCCAAATCTCTCCATTTATTTATGGAAAAGAAAGCTACGGAGACAAAAGGAAATGTATTTTTTCAAATAATGGCACACTCCATTATAATTCCGACAATAGTATAGAAAACATTTCCATCAAAGTATGTGAGGTTCCATTGGAAGTCCAACCAAACCTTGTCACAATTCCAACAACATTCTATCGCAATGACTTTATTGTTGTGTTGAGCACTCAACAAATCCTTATAATTTTCAGAAAATTATAAAGGGGCCCCTATTTCAATTTGAAAAACTATTGTTTTCAGCTTCCTTTGACTTTGTCTCGTTTGATTTGAGAAGATGATATGATAGTTTCCTTTCCTAAATGTTTGATTTTATGTGCTTCTCATTTCTTTTGCTTATCTTTCATGAAATAAGGATTTGGTGATTTGACGTATCTCCGTCATTTGAGTCTTTTGGTTTCCTGATTTTTCAACAATGTTTTTGTGTATGTATTGGACCTATTCAATTTAATTTCATTCCTTGTCTTGCTTCGATTGGATTAACATGATGTTTCGACAATTTCGCCAATATTTTGGTCATCAATGCATAAAATGGTTAATTGAGTACTTTGGTGGATCGAAATTAGTTTTTAGTTTAAATAATGAATCAAATTTATGAGCATCAAAATTTCATTAAAAATCATATTAGGCTCATTATTTTTAATTCTTTGTCTCATTGAAACAATTCAATTATAGCTTATTATTATTTTGACTTAATCTAAGTCTTAAAAGTATATACTTTTAAAACAACAAATGAGATAATATTGTTCAATTTAAACATAGCATCAATTTTTACAAACCTACTACTTTTTGCTTTGTTGACTTTTTAATTTTTCTTCTCAAAATTACAATGATAAGTGGGGAAACATTAAACGGCCAAATTATTTCACACGATAATTAATCATTAACATGACAATAAATCCTTATTAGTCCCTGCCTTCGGGGTGGCAGGGACTATTGTAATCCTAAGTTCTTAATCAACACTGTTTCCTTCAACCAATTATATTAAGCAAGCTTTTATTTCTTCCAATTAGAAAATTGAACCTCTTATTTAGCCTCTTCTCGAGGCGGGTATGTTTTTCAATATAATGATATCTTAAGTTTCACATATGAGCTCCATAAAAAACGACTAAGCTATGTTAATGTTATTACTTCCTTAGCATTAGTTTGGCACTAATTGCTAGCATTAGATGTTTGTTTGATGTAGATAAATAAACAAAGACAATTTTCTCTCTAGAAGCGAAAACTTTAGCTTTAAAAATCTGCCACATGGATGCCTTTGCTGGTGGACATTACTATAATTTCCACGGCTTTGTTAAATGTCCACTTATCATGGCTATATTTTCACAGCCTTCTCTAAACCTTACAGGACAGCGCCATTGTTTTTCACTCTTATATGCCTTTATTTTAACTCTAACGAATAAACCGCTACTATTAGTGCTGAAACAGAAGTGGTCTGAGGGAGGGAGGCTAAATGCAAACCGCTACTATTAGTGCTCAAACAGAAGCGATTTGAAAGAGGGTTATTGAATGCAGAGGTTGTTTTCCATCTTCAAGAAAAATATACACAAGGCATCTTCTGGTATGGAGTATCTAGTTTGCTATCATGTAATTCCTATTATATTAACACCACATATGCCTTCTGATAAGGTGTTTTCTGGTATGGAGTAGCTAGTCTGCTATCATGTACTTCCTGCACTATTAATACCACATATGCCTTATGATAAGGCGTCTTCAGGTATGGAGTATCTAGTTTGATATCACGTAATTCTTGCAATATTAACACCACATATTCCTTCTGATAAGGCCTCTTCTGGTACGGAGTAGCTAGTCCGTTATCATGTAATTCCTGCAATATTAACACCACATATGCCTTCTGATAAGACGTCTTCTCGTATGGAGTCTAGCTAGTCTGCTATCATGTAATTCCTTCAATATTAACACATCTAACACCACATCTATAGACTATTGATTTTTGGCTAGACATTTGCTATGGACTATAACTCACCAAAAAAGAATTAGGGTTTAAATTAGATGTAACACGATCTGATATAATTGCTAATGAATTTTGAGAATTATCTGCTAAGTGACTATTGAAATATTTACAGTATGTTCATTGTAGCAAATCTTGCACATATAGATATGGCCCTAACTAGTGGCATTCTGGCCCATTGAAAAACATATTCTAATGCATATGTGAATGGAGAAGTATTTTCGTCACCTAGCATATGCAAATAATATAAATGACTGTAATGTTTAATTGGAAGGCTCTAAATCTCCATTCATGTATCATGGCAATTTCACTCTCTCACGGTGTGTAGCTTACAATGACAAATGAAACAAGCAAAATAGCCAACAAAATCTAGTAAAACAAGATATAATAATAGAAATCCTAACTGAAAATATAGGATTTCCTTGCTATTAATCTTCTTTCTTAGCAAGGACTGATATCTATAATGGAAAATAATGTGTTGGGCCCGTTCATAGGAACTCACTATACTATTGATAAAGTTTCTTTGCCTTCACAATTTTGATGAATGGTGCGTCACACTGAACTCTGATACTCTATAGAGTATCTTGGTCCTTCATCACATGAACTTTACCTTTGAAATAAGAAATAAAAAAATCCATGCTACCAAGCCTAACTCAACGCAGGGATAACGCATGGAACAATTCGAGCTTATTATGTCCCCGACAAGGGGATATATATGAATTGGTCAGGCCGATTATTTGGACTAATTTGTAGCAAATTCAATAAAAACATATAATTTTTGCTATAGTTTGTATCAATTATTTTTGGGGAATTATTTAAATTTTGATTTATCTTACTTCCTATTGGTTTATATAGGTGATGTAGGCCTAGGACTTTGTGCCCCAAGACCCGGCGGTGGGATAACGTCAGCAGCATTAACTTAGTTTTTTCCTTGATCATACATACGTGTCTATTGCATGCACCTTTCCGCAGCAGATGCACGGATTAGTATTCAATGCAACACCTTAATACATAGTTAGGAAATGAAACTTTCCCTGCCCGAGCAAAGCCACCCAGACACACATCAAGTCAAGTGCATATCAACTGCCACGGGCCATTGAAAAGAAATGGCGAGCCATTTTATGCCCGAGTTAAAAAAAATGTAGTTGGTAGTCATTCTATATTATTTATATATCTGAAACGAAGGTGCTCGAAAACCATTTCTTTTTTATAAAAAATAAATAAAATTCTTTCCTACAAACTGCATAGAATTAGCTCAAGAATCAAGAAAATGCATACAATAATTTCAGATTGAATGTACATTAATTTCAGAGTGCATGTTTGTTCTATTTGCTTTTGCTAAAGAAAAACAAGTTGAAGAGCTTCGAATGTTGGGTAGAGGGTATCCATTTGCCTAATTATGAAATCTGAATGTGATTGGCAAACGATATCTGAAAGTGAAATAATTATGAAATGATCTACATAAGGCTAGTTGGCCTCTGTTCTGAAAAAATGCTTCATTTTATGGAGTGCCACGACGATGAAGTACTTATTATTACCATCTATCCTATTTCTCGCACACAATCTTCATTTTCTTCTTCTGTTACACTGTCTTCGTTGTTAGGTTGCTTGCTCTTCAACTACAGACTTAGAAGGCCGAGGAAGACCAGTTGCTTGCTTGCTCATTACCTGCAGACTATGAAGAGGGAAGGAAGGCCAGTGACTGAAGCAGCCAGTCACTTCGTTTACTGGCACGATGGAAGAAGCTGGGCGGTTCCCGCATGCGACTTTGACAGGCGTCCAGTTTGGCCTTGCATCGTCCAGAGAAATTGTAAGTGGACGCACTGAATACAAAATAATAATCGGTAATTGGGTCCTTGTTTATAGCAATTCTGAGGCAAATAATCTATTTTAACTCCGTTAAAACTCATTTTCATGCCAATTCAGTTGGAAACTAGCTTTGAAGTTCAAATGTAAAGAATGTGTATGTATGCTATTCAAGTTAAACAAAACATAGAACTTGTTTTTACTTTTTTTGGTTGGGATTACACTTTTAACCAGTTGTTGGGATTACACTTTTAACCAGTTATCAGCCTTAATGACTCTCTCATCCTTGGTCATGAGCTTATAATTTTCTTGTTCTGAGCATTGAATATTCTGAACAAAACCTAAGGTGGGGTTTGGCTTGGGGTGGGGTGGGATGAAGAGGGTTTAATAAACTTGTTTGAGCCATTCATGAACTGAACTGTTTTCCTGGGAAAGTTGCCACCCAGTGGCTAAATAATTGACATTGTATGGGAAAGTACTCTTTTGTTGAAAGACAGAAACCAGGCGTAATCTAGGGTCATTTCCCCCAAAGTAGCGTCATGCAGAGAATTGCTAATTCAACAGAATTACCAATTCCACAGTAACTCTAAAAATCACCTTCTCCTGAAGTTTCCAAGAAATTTAAATTTTTTAACGCCATCTTCATCTTCTAGGTTGTTGAAAAAAGGACTAGCCTTACTTGTTGCAGTACGAATGTGAACGATGGTGATGCCATTGTCACATATAGTTTAGACTACAATAAGCATTTTTTTTCAAGTTTTTAGAATTTATTTTATGTTCCTTCTATGTTCAATACCAATGGCTGAAAATCAGCATAAGACTAAACTCATATCAAATTCAATTTTTTTAACGCCATCTTCATCTTCTAGGTTGTTGAAAAGGAAAGGCAAATCATCTATTTTAACTCAGTTAAAACTCATTTTAATGCCAATTCAGTTGGAAACCACCTTTGAACTCTAAATGTAAAGAATGTGTATGTATGTTATTCGAGTTACAACTGGCTTCCGTGTAAATAAAGAGGATTAACAGGAGACAGGGCACCCTTTCAAGTCTGAGAGAAGACGGATTGTAGGGGAAAGCAAAGGCGAAGGGTTCAAATTTGGAGAAACGACACCAAATTTGGCTTCAAATTCGGAATTACTTGTGCAAACGAAATTGCACCGAAGTTTTGGAATTGGATCATTGGAAAGTAAATTTTCAAGCTATACAGGTTTAAATCTTTAAAACAATCCCATTAAACTTTAGTTGCCTTTATCATTTTGATGGCACATTGATTTTGATGCATTCAACATATAAGACCAACTTCTTTGACCAAAATGTTTCTATAAATTTAAAGAATATACCTTTTATGTATATATAAATAATGTTATGATTTTTTTCTCAAAGAATATATATATATATATATATATATATATAACAAACATAAACTTTTTCCACTATTTTTAAGTTATTAAAAAAATCAGAACTTCAAAAATTCAAGTTAAAGTATAAACCTTTATGTATATATAAATAATGTTATGATTTTTTTCTCAAAGAATATATATATATATAAATAACAAACAGAAACTTTTTCCAGTATTTTAAGTTATTAAAATAATCAGAACTTCAAAAATTCAATCACTCTTGAAGTTTAATAATTTTAGAATTAAACCTTTTTTATTAAAAAAAAAACTAAAACTAAAATTAAAACTATGAAATTAGATACTCGTGGAGACATTTTTATGGTCCTTAGTCTACACCTACACTGTCATTAATTATAGTACACCCACTTGTCAAATAATGTCATTTCATTTTTTTTAAGGCAGGCCTTTTGTTTTTATGTGTGCATTATAAATTATAAATTATAAATTATATACACTACATTATATTTGTTATATATATTAGCATAGACTAATTTATTAGTCATTTTACAAAGCACATCATATGATGGAAACCTCTTTTTGAATGAAAAAGTGAAAAAAAATAGAACAAAATTATGTAGAGTAATTTCACATTATAATGTCTTATTAGTACCCTATGGTACTAGGGGACTAGTAGTACTATTTTTCTTCTTGTTTCTTTATCATGTCCTGATAGTTTGTCTGATCATTTTGGTAATTTGTTGCTTGTTATTTATTGTCAAGGTATAACTTCCCATCAATCCTAAGCATTTTCTATGGTTCTCTTAAAACTGCATTTATTTTTATTATGATTCATAATTTTGAAGTTTGGTTCTTTGATTAATGTTTTTATTGTTAAGACATGAGAAGGGCAAGCATAGTATATTTTCAACCAATTTGTATAAGAAATGTAGGTCTTGAAGTTGATTTCTTGAATCCTTAGTAAAACTTTTTGGCAT
This sequence comes from Pseudotsuga menziesii, assembly GCA_001517045.1. NCBI lineage: Eukaryota > Viridiplantae > Streptophyta > Pinopsida > Pinales > Pinaceae > Pseudotsuga > Pseudotsuga menziesii. The sequence goes on along the minus strand of LPNX010112145.1, from coordinate 55,814 downwards.
TTGGTTGATGTTATTGCAAACTGCACATAGTATTCATTATTCAGTGTTCTTCATGGAATTCTTCATATCTTTATGAATTTATTAAACTGGGTTTGACATTATTAATTATGTTCTCATATAGGGGTGCATTATGATATCATTGAGAATGTGCATTGCAATACTTGTTGAGCATGTTTCCTTTGGGCCGCATGGGGCCATTAAGTTTCGGGTCACCGCTATATTTCTTTTTGGGGTTTTTGTGAATGTTCTTGTTGTTGTCACCCTTAATAGTATATGAGTCAGCTTCTCATAGATTGCTTACATGCTCATTTTGCTCATTTCTCCTTTTCAGTGACATGCTTGGATTTTACTATTTTAGCATTCTTGAAGAGGCTATATTTTATTTTATGTTACTAGTAGTTTTAGACTATAGTTTAGAGTTTTTTTTTTGCACACTTCTCTCTTTTTCAATCACATGCTCGGATTTTAGCATTCTTGGAAAGACTATATTTTATTTTATGTTAGTTGTAGACTTGTAGTTGTAGTCATTGGATTAAGCATGTTTCGGCTGTTGATTTTAAGATGCAGAGCTTTACTAGTCCCATCCGCTACCATTGGTCATGTGTGGAAATTGGCATAGTATTTTCCATATTTTTTTCCTTCTTGCAACATTGCAGTTTGCACACAATTGTGTGCTTTTAACAAACATTACATTGCTAGTGTGCTTGGAAATGGATTAACTCCAGAGATATAGAATTTATGTGTACTGTTATTTTCTAATTGCATTATAGCCCTTGGAAGTTCTAGAATATTTTGAACAAGCACTGCCAGATAAGATCCTTTCTCATTTAACTTTCTGGGCTTCTTTGTTCTTCAACTGCTTGATAAAGCATCAATACTTTGTTATTGATGATTAATTAGCTCTAGGTAGATTAGTGTAAATTTTAAGTTTCTATTCACATATCATTGTTCATGGTGAATTTGGCAAAGGTGAAATGATAAAGCTGTTGTTTTGTGCTAGTTAATCCTATGCATGAGTCTGCTTCAAGTTAAAGCAATTACTTGAAATAAGTTTTTGGAGCCCTCATGTTGCTTTAGTTGGTAGACACTGCCAAGAAACTGCACAAGAGCCAAAATCCACTTAAAACACCCGTGGCATCCAAGTATTAGCCTCATTTTAACTCATTTGTAGCATGATCTAGTCCATGAAGCATATCATAATTGGCATTATATAGGACATAAATTGTAGTCATGTTTCAAATATTAGTTTAAAATGGAATAACATATTTATTCATTAGCAGCATGATCCAGATTATATTGCAAATGATGTTATCGTTATTGTAGAAATATTCTCCATTGAAGTTTAAAAAGGATCTTTAAGGTTTTGTTTCAAGGTTAGTGATGAAAATCAAAGAAAAGAATAAAAAAAGAGATTTTTCTGCAGTTTTTGTTTAAATATTAAGCTTCAATGCCTAGACAGGAAATGTCAAAATCCCGATATCCATTTTTTGTAAAGTTATATATACCAAGATGATATGTGGCTTTCAAATGGATTTAAAGCATGATAAATATTTAACCAATAACTATCATTTGCAATAGCTGCTATTTGTGAGAAGCTGGTGCACATATTTGCTCCATTGAATTCCAAAATATGACTTCTGGAAATGCATTGTTGTGCTCATGGAAAACTTTATTTTCTTGTTCGATGACTATTTAATGGAATTCGTCAACCAATGGATTTTCACTAAAGGAGCTTCTATGAAGAGGAGCCGGCGATTACAGAGAAAAAACTGAGGGTGTAACCATGGATTTCAGTAAGATGAATATTGCTTGTTGTAATGGAAATTGAGCAAAGATAGATATTTTAATTTATTAGTTCGATGTTCAACTATGGTCAAACGCCATTAAATTTCCTTCCAGGCTCCTTCAACATTATCAAAATGTTTGCATTAATTCAAACATCCTCAAACTTTTGTTTGTCCATAAAGTTGGCGCTTTCATTAATGGCTTTATACATTAAATTAGTGTTCAATCAACATATATGACTTTTTTTAAGTGCATATGCTCGATACTTATTTTAACATAATCGTTTGATGTTTCAAGAGGAAAAACACATGTTTTGATGGTTAAGAAGATACATGTTAGGCCTATTCAAATGTACATTACAGAAAAATATATTTATGTTGCAGGTGTATTTATTTCAACATTTAAAGTGAATTAGAGTTTTATTATTTTTAATTTTTTATTTATTTCAATAATGGATTAGAGTTTTATGATTTGTAATTTTTTATTATAAATGAATAGGATGAAAAAAAATTCGAATATTCTTCATCGCTATTATTAGACTTATTATTTTATATATTACAAAATAGCATATTTCTCTCTTAATAATATGTTTACAAGTATGTTGAATATATATATATATATAGTAAAGATATATTTAGTGAGGAAATATACATATATATATATATAATAAAGATATATTTAGTGAGGAAAGTTATTTTTTTTTAATCTGGGTTTAAATTTTATTTACTAAAAAGGATAATCCAATGCTTTATTTGATCAATAATAAATTAATTAATTAAAAAATAAAAATAAAAGTAGCATTGTGAATCTATATAGAAATTGCAGTGATAAATGATTTACCACCTTTTTTGTGCCATTCACTTGAAGCAACATTCACTTGGCATAAACTAATGCATTTCTATGTATTTCTATAAGTCCAAGTGGTTGAGCTACACCTTAATGTTCATGCAATTCAATTTAAGTTGTGTGTTTCATTGGGAAGGTCCTCAAAATTCCAAGGAAATACCCCTGAAAGCTCTAATGACTATCTTCAAGGGTTGTTGTCGCATGCCCCTGCCACATGTTCCAACAACCCATTTCTATTTCGAAGGTTGGCAAGAATAAGTGGAAGTAAAGTTTTAGTAAATGTAGTATTATTAAATCGTAGTTTAATTTGTTTTTTCTAAAGTTAAATAAATTTTGAAATATTCTTAAAATAAGAATAAAATTTTAAAACTACATGGTATTGGAAATTTCAAAAAAAATGTGGGAAAGATGTTACTTAAAATATTGTTTATATAAAAAATATGTTTTTCTTAAAATGTATATCCACATCAATTGTCATTTACAAAAAAATTTGTTACAATATTAATCTTTTCAACATTTTATCATTAAAATTAAGGTTAATTAGGATATCAACCACACTCATAAGTGAAGTTAAAATATTTTGGCATGTCATATATCTGAAACATGCATATACAACTTTAATAAAAACTCTTCATTCTATATTTCTATCTTCTCGTCGAGGACATTGCCACCTCGTGGCTCTTGTTCACATTTGAACACAAACACGTGTGAACTCGTAACCCTAGATATCACTTAGGTGATACATGGCCTTCAAGATGTATTTAACAACTTGTTTCTCTCATGCCATATAAATACAACACGTCCCCTTATTCTAAGCACTTATGACAAGCTTTCGGACGCGTGCATGAAGCAGAAATCATTTAAATATTTGAATAAGCTTTAGTTCGTTGGAGTAATGTCATGCATTATTGAATGAAGCGCACTATTGTATTTCTAACCCAAGAACATGCCCACCTTAATTACTTGGAGATTCTCTGCTCCATTACGTACCTTAATTACTTGGAGATTCTCTGCTCCGTTACGTTGGGTTAATAAAATTGATTTAGGTTAAGCATAGTCCTTTTTTAAAATAAAATTTTAATATTATTTGTTATAAATTTGGTCATCTAGAATCCAAACAAGATCTCTTATAAAAATTTAATATTATATTTTATAAATTTGGTTTTCGAGAATCCAAACAAGATATCTTATCTTTGACTGGATCCTTAATGTTTTGAAAAACTATAAGCTTCTTAGTACAGTGTTACATGTCCACTATAATTATTGTAACCCTAAGTTTTTAAATTCAGCTACAAGCACACTTAAAATTTGAATTTATGTACCATTGAATCTGCTTATAGATATAGAAAACAAGAGTGCAAATTAGAATGCAAAAAAGACTATAAAGACTGCGACCACAACTCCTTGCTGGTCCTTTCTCCTTAATCTATCTATCAGGCAAGTTGCAAGCCGCCAAAAAAAAAAAAAACTAGACAAAATAGATTGTGTCAAACTTACCCTTACTTATACTTTTATTATTATTAAGAATTCAAATTCAAATTCATTCTTTCATTAAATGAGACTATACTTAAAAAACAATGGTGCTATACTTCCATGACTTTACTCATACTCTCTTAAACTCGATTATAAACAATAGGATAGCAATCAATAGGATCTTATACTCATGTCTGGTCTCCTTAAAAAACAATGGTGCTATACTTCATGGACATTGCTCATACTCTCTTAAACTCGATTATAAACAATATGATAGCAATCAATAGGATCTTATACTCATGTCTGGTCTCCATATTACTGATCTCAAAGGGTCAACTTTTAGAATTTAGCTTGGAGGGACTAGTGAAACACGATTATAAACAACATGATCGCAATCAATAGGATCTTATACTCATGTCTGGCCTCCATATTACTGATCTCAACGGGTCAAATTTTAGAATTTAGCTTGGAGGGACTAGTGGCTAGCACTCACGTTTGATAAGTATGCGCACGTCATGATATACAAGCAACATCTCGTAGAAAAGTGCTCGTAGGGTCATGAAGTTGGTGCGAAAGTGCTCGTAGGGTCATGAAGCTGGTTGCAACAGAACTGTAATCATGCATAGTTCTTGCAATTTTCTTTGAAAGGTAGCCAAAAGATGCAATGCAAACTAAAAAAACTGTAATTATGTAAAGTACTAGCAATTTGCTTTGCAAGGTAGCCAAAAGATCCATTGCAAACTGTTTCAAATGTTTTCCATACCTAACGACAGGGACTTGCTGCTACGCAGCCTTGCTTATTTGATACATGTTTAGGTTCATGTGAATTAGTTGGTAATCCTGACAATTGTTAAAAAAAATGACCATTGTTAAGAAAGTCCTTAGTTGGGACATACATTTCATCTTTTTACAAGCTTTTTTTCTCTATTTTGTCAATAAATTTAGTCCTATTAAGGAATTTTTTATTATAACATTTTACTCCGTAATATACATTTTATTATAACTTTTTACTCGGTATATATACATTTTATGAGGAGATTATATTATTTCATTTAATGTTAATGCTGCTTTTTAATCACTCGATTTTCTTATATTTTTGGTGAAATTGTTAATTTACACATATTATAAATTGTTTTTTAAGTATCAATTTAATATAATTTGTAACTGCATCAATAGCTGAGTATATGCTAGGTAAAATTTCTCTTAATTGAGATTACAATTTACATGCATGAAGTTATTCTTGGAAAGATATGTGTTCATAATAATACTCTAGGTGCATTAATGATTCTAAGTTAAAGATTGTGATTATTATGTTCCCTACAGGGAATATATATGAATCGGTTAGGTCAATTAATTCGAAAGGTATATTTAAATTTTTTAGTTTTCAAATGTTTTTAATATAGTTTGATTAATTTTTATTTTTTAAATTATGTAAATATTGATTTAATTTAATTTTTATTTGTCTTTTGAAGATGACTTTTGCTTGGGTCTTTGTGGCCCAACACCCGGCAACGTGATAACGTAACCAGTGGCATTAGAAAATGCTTAATACACATTCATGGCTGAATTGAATACGCAACCTCCAAATACTCAACCAATTGCCACAAGTTATGGTCGACTCACTACAAGCACACACAAGGGTGGGCATCAATGTACACATGCTCTTCATGCAAAGCTTGCAATTATCACGTGGCTTTTGTGCCTGCTCCTGCACAAGCTTCAGTGTAAAAGGAAGCTATTAGGAGCTCAATAGATTAAAAGTCGATGATGCCTAATACAATTGAACACAAAACTTAGCTACAGTTAAAAAAACTCTATATTTAAACAACTCTATATTTGATTTAAATATAGGAAATAACATTACCATCGGCTATAAAAATTGAATTTTTTTCAATATGAACCTGGGCATTTCAGGAAGTTTGTCTCGGTAATGAAAATAATAGCTATAAAATTCTATCCAAATAAAATAAATGGCCAAATTATTTATAAAATTCTATCCAAATAAAATAAATGGCCAAATTATTTTTATATACGGGGCATATAGACGTGATATCACCTGGACATGATCAATACGTTTGACTTGCCAAGTGTCTATTATGATGACTATAGAGTGCCAGAAGATTTCAAGCGTTTGGGTGGAACAACGAGAAGACATGGCTATGGCGCGCACTCAGAAACTATATATATTTTTTATGGTTTCCTTTGGTGTTTAAGTTCGAATTCGGGAAAGTCCCATTTCACTTCTAGCACTGTTTCACTCGAGAAATAGATGGATGCTTCCTTTTTCAGAGGCTTGTTCTCGGAATGACACAAAGGCAGTTTCTCTAAGACAAGGCCAGATCATGATAGAGTTCAGGTATGCCCTGGAACCAGACTATCTGCGTTTTGAAGAATTAGTCTAGTTGCATGTTGTGTTAATGCGGGTTTTTGAAATTGAAGTGTTCATGTGTTCATTAATCCTGAACATTTGTACATTGCAGGTGCAAAGGGACCATAGCTAAACCCTAGAATTGATGTAAACAATGAAATTGAAGCTTTCCACTGCTCTCGCAATGGTCTCGCACTTTCATGATTGTTGCTACACCTCCTTTGTGATGGTTCCCAACAGCCTTGGTCTCTGCTCTTTGCCTCAATGCTCCATCCCTCGGCTATGGTGTTGCATTTGCTGTAGAAAATGCAATACTCACTGCCCAAAGGTATGCAGTTTGCTTTGCGATTGAATATTTTCCAGCTCGTATAGCTATTGTTTCTACTCAGATGTTAAGTACTTATACTAGCCTAGTTTCCTCTGCTAAATCAGCTAACTTTCCCACTTCTAATGACTTAGGTGCATGTGCCTATACCTTCGTTTAAAGTCCAGAGACTCTTGCTGAGGTCATTGTTGATTTCCAAGACATCGCTATTTGTTATATATATTTTTATATGTTATGGCCATTCTCAACAATTGGATTGAGTTTGGTCTTGGATGTTTGTTATTAGCAATTTATCTAAGTAGTCAGTGTGCAAACAATGAATGATGTTATTACTGGAATGCTTTGCACAAGACTTGTTCTAACTCGGTCACGATTCATATAAGCATAGCTATAAGCCTGTATATCAAAGTAGATAGATATCTAAATGAGAAATAACTAAATATAAATAGGCTTACATATATTCGATCACTCTAAATTTCCAAATGTAAATAATTTGAAGGGTGTAAGGTTATAAGAGTAGCCCACAAGAGCAAGAGCCTCTATACCCAAGGCGCACTAGCAGAAGACAATTGGAAATAATTTGAACCATTGAAAATGTTAAATATTTTGTTTCCATAGTTGTGATTGGCATTCTCATATCTATAGCGGTGTCAAAACCATGTCCATACACTGGACATAATCACCATTAGCTCTTTACCCCTTGTTCTCCCACTTGATTGTATAAACCTTATCCCTAGTCCTCGTGCTAGAATATGCCTTAGATTCTTCTTGCCTGAAATAATTAGCTATGGCTGTACTTAATTGCCATAGGAAGAATAGCCATGGATAGTACTCTCTGCCTTGAAACAAGCAACAAATTTCTTGTGGATGGTGCGCCGGGCAGTTATAATGAGAGCTGAATCCTCTGATTGAACATTTATGTAGTAAGTACCATAAACAGATTAATGAAAGAGAAGGAAAGGTTACCATAAACAGAGTAATGAAAGAGTAGCATGGGCTAGGCCAGAGCTGACCCAAAATACCCAGCTTCTGTTAGCATGGATCTAACCTAACCTTTCCTTATTAAAGCGTCTCTTGGCTGTCAATGGATATATATAAAGGATCTGAGGCACACGTCTTTGTTGCGTTTGTTGTCAATGGATATATATGGAGGATCCGAGCCACACGTCCTTGTTGCGTTCTACGTGGTGAGCTGGTAATTAATGCCAAATAGGGTAGTGAGTTGGTAATTAATGCCAAATAGGGTAGCTTAATGGTATCAGTTGGTTTGATTAATACAAAATAGTTGAGGGAAGAATCCCCGAAATTTCTTTGAAAAAAAATATTAAATGTTTCAAAGAATTAAATGAGCCAGCGAAGTTTTTTCCTCCGAATAAATTACTGATAAGAAAGGACCCACTGAGAATGAGGCATACCTTTAAGTTACACTTTTGGTGGGCGTTATTGCCCTCGTAATCGTGAGAGATAATTCTGGACCATATCATAAAGTGATGGATGCATATTTTAATATAATCAGCTCGATGGATCGATGTGGAGAGCATTGAAGATCTAATTGAAGCATAAATTCAATTGGTCAGGCTATGCAATGAATCAATATGAATTAGAACGATGGCAAGAGCTATTCATTGAGCTGCAGAGCATTTAATGTGGCTGCAGCAAGCTTGATGGTCATTGGAACTTGAGCTGCTCTAGATCGATGTGGAGAGCATTGAAGATCTAATTGAAGCATAAATTCAATTGGTCAGGCTATGCAATGAATCAATATGAATTAGAACGATGGCAAGAGCTATTCATTGAGCTGCAGAGCATTTAATGTGGCTGCAGCAAGCTTGATGGTCATTGGAACTTGAGCTGCTCTAGATCCAAGGGTCATCTAGATCCAAGGGTCATCAAACCTGCTGCAGCAACATTGAATGCTCTGCAGCTCAATGGATAGGTCTTGCCTATGGATAGCTCTTTCCTATAACGATAGGAGTTGAGTCTTAATAAATTCTATATAGAAACGATAGGAGATGAGTCTTAATAAATTCTGTACAGAATGGTATGGTGGTGGATTCATTGATTGGAATTAGTTAGAAGTGCTGAATTGATTAACTCATCATTTAATTTGGGAGAGGCGTTGATAGAATTATTAATGGGTGTGGCAGCCAATGCCCACCCATGCCATGAATGCACTGACTCAGACCATTTAATAAAATTTAAGGATAAGGATCCATATATGTTTCTCTTAAATGCCTACTGCAACATGCCTACTGCAACAACCGTTCCTGGCAAAGCTAATTGCGAGTTCTCGTCCCTTAGAGCTGATATTGAGCTAAATTAGAGGAAATTTGAGCTAAGTCGAGGCTGAGGACTTTGTGCCATTTTACAAGAGAGCTATGGAGGAATTCTGTTCACAATACTGAAACTGTAACCGAATTTGATCAGAGTTTCGGAAAATCTGCATAAAATAGTAATAACTCATCCCGTTTAAACCTTTTTCGACAACGTTTCTGGTTTTTCTGTCCAGAACTTGATTAGATTTTTGTCATCCGCCCAAGTTTTGTGATTTCGGTTAAATAACTCGGTTTGCAGTGGGGCATTTACAGTATTTGTTCTTATTGCCGGCAAAGACGCAAATTCTAGAAGCTTATGCAAATGTTCAGAAACGAAATTTGCTTGTTAGCCAGCAAACCGTGTAAATAATCTGCATTTTGGCCCTGAAGAATCCGTTTTGGGGTAACTGCTTCTAGAGAGTTTGCAAATTTTAGATTTTAGTTGATCAAATATGGCCAGTGGCAGGGGAAAATTGTTGTTTGTAGCCGTGACAATTTCCGTATTTGGACTTCTCATGGCCGTTACTTTAGGTTCTGCATAAAGAACTTTTCTGGGTGGGGACAACGTTTCGACTTAAAGTTGGGAGAAAACTGTAGATCCTATGGAAGGCGGCCCGTTTAAACATCATATGCTCAAATCCAGTATCCGGAAGTTTTTCTGGCGACCCACTGTAATATCTTATCATCATGTTTGGTCGGTAAGTTCCTTATTGCAGAGCCATCGGATTCAACTAGAGTTATTATTATTATTTTTGCTTGGTTAAGGAATTTAATGACAAAAGCCTTCTCATTCTAGAGCATTTTGGAAGTCCACAAGAACGTTTTTATTTTCCATTGGATAAGCAATGAACAACTATTGCAATTTCTTTCGATTGAATTCAGATGAAAGATCAAGCTACTTAATAATAGCATCTTTAAAATATATAGTTAGTATGCATCTGAATACTTGATATGCTGAAGCTGTTTGAAGCACAAAACAATGACGGAATTTTCATACATATATGGATATGAAAACAGCTAATTATATAATTCATTGGGCTCGCTGGCTGATGCTGTGGATTTTTGTGTATCTGATTTGGAAATTGTCTTTGTTTTAAGCTATATTTTGTTTTTTGTTTTTGTTTTTTTTAATATTTTGTTATAATGTTATTTACATTTATTTTGATTTAGATTGTTATTCAGATGAGTGGGAACTAACCACTGCTAAGTGCCAAACCATGTTATTGATCATGACAACAAATTTGTAGTAATGTTTGAAAATTATAATTTTCGAAAGCTATGTAAACACAGTATGATATAATGTATTAATATTGCAATTTTTTTTAGCTGGGCACAGATAAACAGATCATGCAACTTGATTATAACCTATTTCAATTCAAGTAGTGTGTTTGAACACATTGATCCTCTTAAGTGTCTCAGGTTGTTTGAGGTATGATCGATATCTAAACTTTTATATTTGGTTGGTTGCTCAGGCAATGAAATTTCGGCTCAATAGTGGGGTTTTTTGGAGCAGCTGTTGGTAGCATTGGAGGTGTTGGTGGCGGCGGAATCTTTGTTCCTATGCTCAATCTGATCATTGGATTTGATCCCAAGTCCTCAATAGCCATATCCAAGTGTAAGAAGACAAGTTTTTGAATTTGGGTTTTTAAATTTAATTGCAGATCAATTTGTATGCATTAGACTCTAATTTAGGATTTTGAAGTTTTAAAATGAAATATTTGTGCTTTTTTTTTCATCTTTCTTGTGTCAGGTATGATTATGGGAGCAACAAGATCCACAGTTTATTATAATCTTAAGCTAAAACATCCCACACTTGACTTGCCTATCATTGATTATGATCTGACCATGCTTTTCCAACCCACACTTATGTTGGGGATTAGCATTGGAGTTGCTTGTAATGTTATTTTTACTGACTGGATGATCACCATTTTTCTCATAATCTTATTCCTAGGTAACGAATCCGTCCCAGGGCATATAACTCCTTTATTTCAAATGCAACTTGCGTTTAGCTTAATTTTGCAACAACAAATTGTCCAAAGCTGGTTTTTTCATTCATTGCATTTATGGCATAAATCTGCACAACTTGGTGCTAGGCTTAATTAGATTCTCGCAAATAACAGGTACATCTACGAAAGCATTTTTCAAAGGAATTGAAACATGGAAACAAGAGACTATTCAAAAAAAAGGTAATTTATTTTTTTATTATAAAATCATCTCTGAAGTTAGAATCGAGAGCTAGTTGTCCAGCTAGTGAGGGGAGCTATCTAATTTGATAACATATTATTGAAAAATTCACTATTCCAGCAAGAGTAAGCTAGGTTTAAAGGAAGAGTTGGAGGCCCGTGATAAATATTGGACACAAATAGTAGCACGCATTCAAGGAGATATATAATATATATGGATTATTATATGGATGGAAGTAGAACTTGGCATCCATTAAACTTCTTTATGGAGGTGAAGCACGTTGCGTTCGGTGCCAGATATCGCTCAAGAGAACCTGTAGAATGAGTGAATGCTTTGTGTTCAAGTCACACCACATTTTTTCTTGGGTTTTAAAGTCTCCAACGATCTCCCAATCAGGGAATCTTACCATTGCAATTCTATTTAATACCCTTCCGCCATTGTCTCCAACTAATCCAAATCCCTACGAATACACAGAGAAAGTCGGTTTGCAATTTCCAATTTATCTTTCGACTTCTGGATTTGTAATTACTTCATCATTAAATAGGTATCAATGAAGTTTCAAAGTACCGATATCTGCGCTTCGAATCTCGACGAAAGATGGAGGTAATCGGTAAGCCTTGAAGAACCATGCCAAGAAGATTTATGGGTTCTTTGATTTTCTAGTACCATTACACATTATGGATTCTATTATTGTAAATTTGGACTGTTTCTTGAATTTTCCATGTTATTTTATATTCTCTTTAATGGAAACTGCACAGTTTGACATCGGTATAGAAAATCCAAAGCCCTTTTGGTTGGGAGTACACTTTTAACCAGTTATTAGCCTTCACGACTCTCTCATCCTTGGTAATGAGCTTATAATTTTCTTGTTATGAGCAATGAAGAATATCGACAAAACCTGAGGTGGGGTTTGGCTGGGGTGGGGTCGCGGGTGGGATGAAGAGGGTTTAATAAACTTGTTTGAGCAATTACGAACTAAATTGTTTTCCTGGGAAAGGTATCACCCAAAGGCTAAATACCTGACATTGTACAGGAATGGATTCTTAATTTGTTGAAAGACAGAAACCATACATGACCCATGATCCAAGGTCATTTCCGCCAAAATAGCATCATGCAGAGAATTGCTAATTCCAGAGAATTGCCAATTCCATAATAACTCTGAAAATTAGGGTTATTGTAACTTCTCATGAAGTTTCCTAGAAATCTTATTATATATTAGATTGTTTGTTTCACAAAAACATTACACTAAAACAAAACTCTTTTACAAATTCAAACCCCTATACAGGGATGCAACTATTCAAGCTTTACCTATTCTTGCAGTGTAATTATAAATGATGTATTTAATATGGTTTTATAGAAATGAAAGAAAACGAATGTTTTTTAAATTCATTTTACAAAATGACATACTGGTTGAGTGCCTTCAGTGAACGAAGAAAACAAAAACAAAATGGAAAATAGAGGGATCCTTAATTCTCATTTGTATCATATTAAATTTGGTTGTTTGGTTGATGGACGAGAAAATATTTTAAATTGTTTTGAATGATTTGCAATACAATTGGGATTTTCGAAGTAGTTTTTTTTTCATAAAAGCAGTTAATTCTAATAGCTGGCATTAATTTATAATTTGGTTCGTGAATTTCAATAGATTATTACATCATTTAAAGATTATTATGTCATTTAAAGGGGTTTGTTCTTAAAATTGTAATTCAATTGAATTTTTGGTTTTTGAATTCTTTAGAAGCTGACTCATAGATGGGTTTTTTTTGTACGACACATTGATGCAGAACTGAAACCAAAAATCCCAATGATAATGGAAAACCATTGCCAACTTCCCAGATAGGTCCTTCCATTAGCACTGCCACTACACAAAACATTCCAGCTACTCCCAAGCTAGAGGAGCAATTAAGAATATCATCCCATTTGTTGAAATTCACATTCAATGAGCTAAGATCTGCCACCAGGAACTTTAGGGCAGAGAGTGTTCTTGGTGGAGGTGGGTTCAGCGATGTTTTCAAATTCTGGATAGAAGAGAATGGTACTGCTACTGTCAAGCTGGGCACCGGCCTCACTGTTGATGTCAAGACACTTCAAGTTTGTTTGATATCCAGGCTGCTGTTTTATTGTTCTCCTTCTTGATATTTGCAATATAGGGTTGTTTTCCCTAAGTTTTTTTTTCAGGTTCCTAATGTTTTGCATCGAAATCGGGTGATGGGATTTCATGTTGGTCGAGGGCCAACTATGTGCCCTAGTCCAACAGTGTTGATTTTTGGATTTTTAGTAGGATTGTCTCTAAGTTTTTTTTGTATCGTGATGACCTAAATGTTGTGGGTAGTTTTTCTGCCTATGCCTAGAAGCCTTAGACAACTTTGATAGTAGAATCAATGCAGAATATCTGCAAGGAATCTGAATGTTGGGAAGAAAATAATTGCTATCATGTGCCAAACCTATTTAGATTGTTAAACTTTAAATAAAACCTAAAAAAAATTATATATATAAAACAAATCGTTTTTGTTTATTTTTTGTTGATTCAAAAGGATTAGATACAGGTACGGATGCTAATCTTTATAAAGCTTTCAAGTTAACATGCAACAACATGTAACAATGTCGGGGACATTGCCACCACATGGCTCTTGTTTCTTTATAGTTTCGTTCACAAATAATGTTGAAAAATGATTGTAATGTCTCATTTTTGTGGGAATTAATTTTCCACCTTTTTTATGATTGAATGCGCAGGTTTCCCATTTTGATTTCCCACAAGAAAAGAGATTAATGGAGCATCACATCTCCACGCAATAATAATAGAAGGCTCAAATGATTATCGATTCATTGCATCATCAAATTGCACCAAAGCATAGAAGAATCTGCCATGACTTCACATATGAGATTGCAATTGTCTTCTCTATATCATAATCACATCTTTCCACGAGATCTTGGTTCCATGAATCGCTTATTGAAGAGAAAAATATGTCACTCAAGAAGGATGCCGTTGAATGTGAATACATGTCTATGTTTTTCTTAGTTATTCTTTGTTGAGTGACTCTTCATTTGTATTAGCTTTGAAGTATTTTTGTAACTTGACATTTCATATTCAGTTTTTAGTGTTCTTAGTGTTTTTACTCATAATTGGGATATTATAAACAATTTTTATATTCCATTTATGATAGTATAGTGTTAGTAAAGAGAGGGTTTAGATAAAATAGTTTAGACGATTTTTGTAGTTAATTTTAAATAGCTACTGAATAGCATTTAGATTAGATTGTATTTCATTCATATTAAAAATGCATTTAGGAATTTAGGAATCTTTTGAGGAGAAACACTTTTAGTGGCAATGGGGCCCACACATATGTTAGAAGCAACGACACCAAATGACTTAGGGATTTCTTTAAGAACCTCAGATCACGTCGCTTCTCTTATGTTGACGAAAGGTCAGTTCTGCCCATCAACAAATGGCACTAGAAGTAGGGCCTTAGGTAGCATAAACAATTAATGATTATGCTTTCAATTTTTTAATTTAATCAATTTTCCTTCATCTTGGGAAGAATTTAATATTTAATATGTATTCTTCTAAGACGCCATAATACATGCTAGAATGAATATTAGATGATAAGCTAATGTTCTTGGAGTCAATCATTTCATTTTTTATAATGATTACGACTCATGCTCAAACCTATCTTTGGAGATGTGTTTCTGGATGAGATAATTGTAGAACTTCATTAAAGATAGTAAATTATTGTCAAAAATATAATTTGATGATGAGTAGGTTACATATGAACATGCTTTTCAATTTATTCAAAATTGTATTTCTGATGATATTTTTCTTGAAGGTGTCATTTGCAGGTTGTTCACTCTTACTTTCGAACGATGAGTAAAAAAAATGGTGTGAAACTTTGCTAGTCATTTTTATTCATACATTGGAACAATTTATAGATGAAGTTTTATTTTCTTTTGAGAATTATCATTTTGTGAGATTGTGCATTGAATTAAATAATATCACGAAAGAAAAGGGTAGAAGGTTTATGCATATTTATTATACATTTCCTTTTAAGGGCATGCCTCCTATTGATGTATGGTTTCAATATTTTTTTTTTCATTCAAGTGAGCATGACTTGTTAACAAATCATTAATATGAATCAAGTATTCATGTTAATTTACATTATGATTTAGATTCACATGGAAATTTTGAAAATGTGGAAGTTATAACTAAAGATCATATGCTAGGATCCTTTTTCACTATAAGGGATGTAAATAAAAATTATATTTTTCTAGCAGAAATATCTAAGAATTATTATTATTGTCCTTATCCTATATCTTCTCCTTATGAAAGTAAGACCTCTTCCACACAAAGTTTAGATTCCTTAATTTGTGGAGAGGAAGAAACTTTTCTCAAAATTTTTAACAATCCTAAAAGTACAATATTCTCCTCATATTGAAGAAACTAAATCAATTTTGGATGATCATGATTCTAATTTACAATTGAAACCACACATGGATTTGTGTTTAGAAGAAAATATGCTCTTTAAAGAGCCTACTTGTGCAAATATTTCTTTCCAAAGAGAGACATTTCATTTTCTTGGTTCCTTTATGTATTATTCTGTGTACCTTGATATAGTTTTTGATTATACTATGTGGATATCTGTCCTAGATTGTTTTCAATTCTCAATTCCATTCTACATTCAGGTACAAACTAGTAATGATTTTCATATAGAGGATGAAGAAGATGATACTTCTTCCCATGCCAACTTGTAGTCATTTTTCGTATCAACGGTCTTCATGGGAATTAAGAAAGAATTTAACTAGTAGTTTTGAGAATATCTCTTCTCTTGATTCAACCAAATTTATATTGAATAGGGTATCTTGTTCTAATCATAACCAACTAAGTGAGAATGAAAGATTTAATGAAATACACCATATTAATGATTGTCATCCTATTTATGACAATTTGTTTTATACAACGAGTGATGATAGATCATACACATTATTTGATCCTACTAACTGATTACAAGTTTTTTATGTTGATGATTTTATTGTGTCAAGTTTTGCTTTCACAAAGTGTTGCAAAATATTTACCATTTTCTTCGTTTATTAGTCCATATGAATCCTACTATTATTGCCCTTACACTCCTCAAGAAACAATTCATTTCTAAGTTAAAAAAAAAACTAAGGTGACTTAAAGGGGGACCCTACTTGAAATTTAAGGAATAATGCAAACATGGAGAATTGTGTTTAATGATCAATTTCAATATTGTTATCTAGTTTCAAAATTACTATATCAATAAGGAAAATGTGTGTAGAGTCATAGTTGCAAAAAGGAGGATCTACATTGTAGTTTTGTACAAGGTGTTCGTATATGTCATGCTAAATTTAGTCAAAAGGTTTGCACGCCCTTGAAATTCCATATATTCCTTAACTATTGATCATTATTAAGTCATTACCCATACAAATTGAGTTTGAATATGTTCATATGGTGGTATTTGTATTTTATATCACATGTTAGCATTGGTATATTATTTGAATAAGTTTGACCATATGCTACTTTGGTGTAAAGTTTGGGTCACTAGGGTTAACCACCGGAGGAGGACAATTTTTGTCACATTTAATGTTTGGAATATGTAGCGACTATGACAGTACATTTTATAGCACAAATGCAAGACAACTCAGCTACAACTTGGGATTTTTACACTGTTAGGCATGTTACGCTGTTAGGCGTTCTTTCTACAGAGTCATTTTGAAAAACACTGTTCAACTTCGTCGTCCCTCTGGCTAATTTTTTTCGCCACGTGTTCCTATCCTATGTCCAATGGTTTTCAGGTTGTCCTCTTTGGTTTCCATTGGCTTTTTATTGTTGTTCCGACCGTCCTGTTCGCACTGCGCATTAGTTGGAAGCTAATCAATGAGTCTGTCGTCCAACGAGGAGGAAACGCACATGGGTATTACATAACCAGGAACAGGGTTTTGTACTATTATGGTATGCTCACCAAGGAAAATAGGTGGCCAAAAATGTTATTGCATCTTTGGTTCTCCGCAACTAAACTTCTTCCCTCCCTCGTCCATACTTTATCGTCTCTCTTTTTTTGTTGTTATCTCAGTTTACTCTATGTCGATCGATTTCTTCTTTCTCAGCTGGACCTTTTATCCTACATCGGACATCCATTTTTTTTTAGCAAAGATATGGTGATATGGTGAGTAGATATATAGATATGAATTCCCGCATTATTATAAAAGATTTGAATCGTGAGTTGAGTATTCAGACAATGGAGTGAACATTAAAAGATAATGTATTATTGAGAATCAAGAGGTCGTGCATCAACCCATCATTCTCCCAAGGTATTGATATGCAATAATTACAACATATTTGTTTGATAATAATAGAGAAGAGCATATGTATATTTGATTTATAGGGTTACTGATGTTTATATATATCGAGCCTGGAATTGATTGGATTTGCATGTAGTTTAAATTCTCAAGTTTTCTATTCTACATGCAGTTCCAGTACAGAAGTTGTAGAGCGAGCGCATTTTCAATATAGAAGTGGCAGAGCTAGTACACTTTCAGGCACCTAGACACTCACATTTTCTCAATGAGTATATATTTGGATTCTAAACCAGAAAGAGGGATTTGTGTTATTTATTCCAAAAGGATCATACACATTTTCTCTTCGTCACCCATATTGGATTATCACAACTGACCACTCTCTACCATTCTTTCTCTAATTCTCTGATACCCTCCCCTCCTCTCCTCTCCTCTGCTATGCTATGCTATGCTATGCTCTCAAATCCTACTTTCTGCTACTTTTTCATTTTTCCCCTCCACCCGATACCAATTGATTGACCCACGTCAATGGAGATACAATCATTTTTTATTTATCATTAATAATTAATTCGCAAAAACATTAATATCCAAATATGTTAAAACAATGTCAGATCCATGAAGTTAGTTTAATAGTTACTGTTCACGAGGTAAAATATTTCTCGATTGTAACACTATAGGTAAATGTAATTTGATTTGAATCTCTTCCAATCTCTCACGAAGACACATCTCATTATAATTTTCCTATAATATTTTATTTCATATTTATCTTCATAATATTTTTAATTTTTCTATGCTGCCATAGATTATGTCGATTAACATTTAATACATTTTCACAATAGCAACATAAATAGGATCACTATAACAACATAAATAGGATCACTGAAAAAAATACAATCACAAGGTACATGAACATTTATTCTAAGAAAGCCCTAAAGGAAAAAATCCAACAAAAACTTCCTCAATATAGATTACTAGTATGCAATGACCAAAGACCAAGGTCTCATCAAGTGAAAGATTACCAGTATGCAATGACCAAAGACCAAGGTCTCATCAAGTGAGAGACCAAACCCTAAGAATAAGAACCAAAAAACCAAATACAATAGTCCTCCTCCTTCTCCGTCCCTCTTTCTTTCTCTCTCTTGCTCAATACAAGTGTGTGTGAGTGTATACAAATGAGGGAGGGTGCCTCCCTATTTATATTGATCTTTTCAACTGATATTTTTCCTAACTGGGCTGATCTATCTAAGTGATAGGGCTGACCTACCTAGGGAGTCTCACAATAATAACTATATTATTCTTTTATGGGTGCTATTTGTTAGGATTATTAATCATCCCTTGAACAGAATGTCTATTACATTATTTAGCTTAACTTAGGAACCTTAATTAATTAATTGGGTCCACTAGTACCATTGGGTCCACTTGGTCTAATGGGGCCACATGTACTAGTCACTAAAGTGTGGGGAACACTTATAGAGGTTAAATTCCACTTATCGCATGTGCATGCATCAGTTTGGGTGCATCCTAGACCAATTACATTTTAGGAGCCACTGGGACTCCCAGCACCAACCTCCATCAGTTAGGTGGAGTTGGAACTAGTTAGTCTCAGTTAGACCCCAGTTACTTTCAATTAAAATGTAAGAAGGAGCTGAGTTGGGGAGTTGAAGATCTCAACGTTTCGAATCCTACTCTGGGATCATCATCAGGAGATACTTGAAGCTTATGGTAAGACAAGATGGCCCGAAAGGTATAAGTACTCAATCCTTTGAAAAACCAAATAGAGAATCGGCTCGAGGTAGTTTTTAGGTTTTCAAATTATTAATTAAATCTTATTAAAAAGAAATTGAAAAAAAGATACTAACCCTATATTTAAATCTTTGTTATTGATTAATTTTAAAAATGGCTAAAGTTGAAACTTAAAATTAAAACAATTTGAGAAAACTAAGAGGAGTTTAAGGAGAAATATGAAGGTTAAAGACTTTTGAAGGCAAAGGTTTTTAGTTTGAGTCTTAAAATTTTTTAATTTATTAAGTTTTCAATTTTCAATTTTACTTTTTATTATTTATAATGAAATAACCAAAGATTATTATATAGTCTTAGGTTATAAAAACGTTTTTAACAAAAACTAGAATTGAGGAATAATTAAAACTAAATAAATTGTTATTAGTAAAAATTAAAATTTTTAATAATTTTTAGAGAAAACTAAAATTAGTTAACTAGGTTCTTAACTAAAAGTGTTAAAGGTGAAAATGTAAAGGTTACAAAGTTGTTTATGAAGGCAAAGGTAAAACCTTAATTTTAAATTTTAAGTCTAAAATTTTTAATTATTGAGTAAAAATTTTAATTACTTAAGTTTGAAAACTTCATAATGTTTGTCAAAATTTTTTGGTTTAAAATGGTTAAAAAGAATTTTAGTTTTGAAGATTTTGAAAACAAAGGTTAAAATTTTAAATTTTAAATTTTACTTAAAGAGGGAAGTTTTAAGAAATAAATTTAGGGTTTTTTATAATTATTGAGTAAATTTTTTTAATTATTTAAGTTTGAAAACTCCAAAATGTATGTCAAAATTTTTTGGTTTAAATTGGTTAAAAAGAATTTTTGCAAAGGTTATAAAAAGTTTTGCAATTTTAATTTTACTTAAAGGGGGAAGTTTTAAGAAATATATATTTAGGGTTTTTTTATTTAGGGACTCTTATCTTAAGAGGAAAGAGGGTTGAACAGAGGTTAATTCAAACCTAATTAAGGGAGCCCAACAACACGAAGAAGGAAAGGTCAGATGACAGGTGTGGAGTGTGCACAAGGAATAATTATTATAATGGGTTTTCTTTAATTTGCAGGGAGTAAAGTAGTGGTTTCCATGAATCACTAATCTTGGCGTCATCATCCCTGTTGAGATCTTCAACTCCCCAACGCAACTCCTTCTTACATTTCAATCTTCGGCTGCATAATGTCTACTTTCAATTAGTTCACAATCAGTTACCTAGCACTAGTTATGCATGGATGCATGTGGAGTAGGCGCCTTTTCCCACCTACCACACTCAGTTGCACTAAGTTAACTAGCTATCACTGATTGATTGAGTTGTTGGACATCTGGGAGTTGATCTATTGGACTCCGATATTTATTGAGACACCATGAGTTAGATGGTCAATTAGATATAGTCAGATCTAGTTGATAGATTCAAATTTCTACCTAATGTATTTGAATTCTTTTCCTATGTAAACTATTGTAACACCGGATTTTATTATTGTGAATGATAATGTAAATTCCTAAGCAATACTCATTTGTTTCTTATGTGGTTTGTTTTGTTCAGTTTGTATCTGCATTCTCCATTTACTGCAAACATTATTAGAACTATCTGCTTGAAGATATAAATGGAATTCAAATTCTAATACGGTATTAGAGACTTCACAAACAGGTTTCATGCTTGTTTCTCCCCATCAAACATCAGAAGCACTTGGGTATCCACAGAAGTCCCCTATGATGATTTGTTAGCTCTGGATTTATTCAAAGTAGTGGAGAGGGCGCAGCGGACCCTAAAAATATGTTCATGTTGAGGAGAGGAAAAGCATGATTCTAACAGTTCAAATATGTTTTAGTGTTTTTCAATGATATTTTACAGGTTCAACTTCATATGGGTTTGATATTATCAATTCATCTTCTAACTCCGTCCACAAAATATTTAGAATGGAAGTCAAATATGATTGCATATCTGAAGAGACAAGGTATCTATGAGGTATCTATTGGACTTGGTAAAGAGTCTTATAAATATGAGAATGAATGGATAAATGACAATGATAGAGCTTTTGGAACAATATGCATGGATTTTTGGAAGTCTCCATGCTTGTGCTACCTTATTGAGCATGCAGAATACCCAAAGGATATCTGGACATAACTAGATAGAACCTTTGGGAAGCACAATGAGGATATTTATAGCAATTTGGGGAGTACATTTAGAACCACAATATTTCTTTACTCAAAATTCTCGGCCTCTACTCTCTTTGATGAATTTTTTCAAGATGAAGAAGAAGTCGAATCTTCCTCATTGTCAATTTGAATTGAAGAAAGTCTCCTTGGAGTGACTCCTTCTCCTGTTGCTCTGGAAGTGTATGAGATATCTGATATCTCATCTCCTCACATAGATGATCCAGAAGAAGACATTCGAATCTATGTTGTTGAAGAAAATATCTCCTTCCATTATATGCAAAAATTCTCCAATGATTCTTCTATTATAAATTATGTGCATAGTTTACCGGTAATTTCTCCAGGAAAGGGTGAGGAATTTGATTTCTATGTCTCTAATGATATTGCTGGTGTGCAGATAAGTAATTCTTTGGATATTTTGGAAATAATACTATATTGTAGGAGTGATCCATTCACTCTAATTGATATAGATCTTCCAACAAATTCCTACATGATTGAATGCACCGATACTCAGGGTTTTGAACAAGGGAAAAATTGTGCATCTACCATCTCGGTAGAGCAGAATCTTGGATCTAATATGGAATTTATTGGATATGATATGATATTATTTGGATATGATATGATATTACTTGGTTCTAGGGTACAATATATTTCAGTACTGCTTGTAGTTGTTCTCATCAATTTTGGTGTGAACAAACAAGTACCAAAAATCTCTTTCAAAGGTTTTGAAGAAGTAGAAAACTGTGCATCTACCAACTCGGTGGAGCACACTCTTGGATCTAATATGGAATTTATTCGATATTATATGATATTATTTGGATCTGATATGATATTACTTGGTTCTAGGTTTCAAGATATTTCAGTACCACTTGTAGCTGTTCTCATCAATTTTGATGTGAAGAAACAAGTACCAAAAATCTCTTTCAAAATTTCTGCTGGGGATTTAATGTCAGTTTTATCTCATGAGTTTGTTGATATTATATTTTGTAAATATTTGGATATTTTGGAAATAATTTCAGGTTGTAGGAGTGATTCAAACACTCTCATTGATTTTGAGCTTCCAACAAATTCCTACATGATTGCATGCACCAATATTCAGAATTTTGAAGAAGGAGAAAATTATGCTTCTACCATCTCAGTGGAGCAAACTCTTGGATATGATATGAAATTTATTGGATATGATATGATATTATTTGGATCTTATATGATATTAATTGGTTCAATATTTCAGGTTCATGAGCTTTCAGTACTTCTTTTAGTTGTTCTCATCAATTTTGGTGTGAAGAAACAAGTACCGCAAGTCTCCTTCAAAATTGTTGCTAGGGATTTGATTTCATTCCACACTTTTGGATCTGATATGAACTTTATTGGATCTGATATGATATTATTTGGAATATGATATGATATTAATGGGTTCAATATTTCAGGTTCATGAGATTTCAGTACTTCTTGTAGCTGGTTTCATCAATTTTGGTGTGACAAATCAAGTACCGCAAGTCTCCTTCAAAATTGTTGTTGGGGATTTGATTTGATTTCACAGTTTTGGATATGATATGAACATATTTAGATCTGATAATATTTGGTTCAGGTTTTAATATTCAAGATCTTACAGTATTGCTTGTAATAGGTTTCATCAATTTTGGTGTGACAAATCAAGCACCGCAAGTCTCCAATTTTATTGCTGAGGATTCGATGTTAGTTTTCTCTTATGAGTTTGTTGATATTATATTTTGTGAATTATTGGTTATTTATAAATCTATATCATATTATGGATCTCAAGCATTCTCTCTCCACAGTCCCATGGCATCTCCACCCTTGGTCACATGCTCATGTCCTCACAGAACCAGTAAAGCTAGAGACATTCTGCATCCTCCTGGACACTTGCTTCTAACACTTGGGGCTGATTTTACCACTCATGGTCTGATTTTCAAGGATGCAATATATATGTTTCTTGGTTGTTCCTCACATGGTTCGAATTCTTAAGCACCTTTTCTCTCTCATTAGTTGGTTTCAACTACTCTACATGGGTCCAGTTTTCATTCTGCAGTTGTGTATATTCCTAATTTAGTTGGGCACATTATTCTTTTTCCAAAGAGGAAGATTTATCCAGACATAATCACTTTGTTTGGATTCATAGGTTCACATGCATAGATTAAATATGTTGTTGCACAGAAAAATCAGAATACTGCATTACTGTTGCAAATTGCAACAAAATATTTTGCAAGTTTTTCACTTGTATTTCTTGATTTATGCTTATGTTGAGGGGGGGGTGGTTTCCCTATTTCCTCGATTGTATTGAGAAACATTATTTATTTTAGATTGTATTTGGGTGACCTATGGTCTTGTTACTAGGGCCCATAGTTGTCCAACTTACGATTCGAGGGAGTGTTAGGATTATTAATCCTCCCTTAGCCATACTGTCTATTAGATTATTTATCATAACTTAGGAACTTTAATTAATTAATTGGGTCCACTAGTACCATTGGGTCCACTTGGCCTAATGGGGCCACATGTACCAGTCACTAGAGTGTGGGGAACACTGCTAGAGGTTAGCTTCCACTTACTACATTTGCATGCATCATTTTGGGTACCTCCTAGACCAATTCCTACATCTTAAGAGCCACTAGGAGTCCCTACACCAACCTACATCAGTTAGGTGGAGTTGGAACTAGTTAGTCTCAGCTAGACCCCAACTACTTTCAGTTAGTTCACAATCAGTTAGCTAGCGCTAGTTATGCATGGCTAATGCATGGTTGCATGTGGAGTAAGCGCCTTTTCCTGCCTACCACACTCAATTGCACTGAGTTAACTGGCTATCACCGATTGATTGAGTTTAGGACATCTGGGAGTTGATCTATTGGACTTCGATATTGATTAAGACACCATGAGTTAGATGGTCACTTAGATATAGTCAGATCTAGTGGATAGATTCGAATTGCTACCTAATGCATTCGAATTCTTTTCCTATGTAAACTATTGTAACACCGGATTTTATTATTGTGAATGATATTGTAAATTCTTCTGCAATACTCCTTTGTTTCCTGTCTAGTTTTTTTTGTTCAATTTGTATCTTCATTCTCCATTTAATGCAAACATTATTAGAACTATCTTCTTGAAGATCTAAATGGCATTCAAATTCTAATACTATTAACCTGACTTACAACAGAGAGTTTACCTCATGACTTTTACATGACCTTTTACATCACTGACATAACCCGAAGGAGGTATAATATTAATCTAAAGTACAAGTAGAATATTCTTTGAAGTCACATTATTTCAACACCCCCCTTAACAATAAGGGTATTATACTAACAAAAAAAACAATTGTTGTGGCTCTACACAACATCATCAGAAGGAGAGAGGAGGAATCATCAACATCATCTTTTGGATCATTGTCTTGTACATCTATAGATCATCTAACGTTTTGAACACCATCATCATCTTCAACACGAAGCTAGAGTATCATCATCTACAGGATGTAATTGGGGCATTATCATCTGCAACATGGAACTGGAACATCATCATCAACATCTTCAATACAGAGCTGAAGTGTCATCATCTATGACATGGAACTGGGGCATCATCACCTATAACATGAAACTGGAATGTCATTAGCAGCTTGGAGCTAGAGCATAATCATTTGCAGCATGTAACTGGAGCATCATCTACAACATGGAGCTGAAGCATCATCATCATATTCTAGAACATCATCATATGTATCATGGAATTGAATCATTATATGCATACAAACTGATACATCACTAGCATCGACAACATGAGGCTGGATTTTCAGCATAAATATGGAATACCAACAACAACAATGATATCATGAGATATGATCATCAACATAAAGATGGAATAACAACAACAATGACAACAAGAGGTTGGCTCATCAGCATAAATATAGAATAAAAACAACAATGACAACAGGAGGCTAGCTCATAAGCATAAAGCTAGAATAATAACAACAATGACAACACGAGGTTGCCTCATCATCATAAAGTTGGAATAACCACAAAAACATGTGACATTATAATCAACAACTCAAGGATGAAGCAACATCATCTAGGGAAGGTATAACAACAACCAACATGACCCTTCCTTTCAGAATTATAGGAACATGGACACCACATATGTGGTACTTAGACATTCCTTCCTTTCATAATTACGGGATTAAGTCTTTTCAGAACTACCAATACTGAACACAACTAACACATACATACACACGACGATCCTTTCTTTCGGAATTACGGGATCAATTACACCACTGACATCCTGGATGGTCCTTTATTTTGTAATTACAAGATCGAGTCCATCACTAAAATCCTAGATGATCCTTCCTTTCGGAATTACGCAATCGATTCCACTACTAATATCTTGGACAATCCTTCTTATCAAAATTATGGGATCAAGTTAACACATCTGCAACCTTCTCATCTGTGCTCACATATTGGAGCTTTATAACTCCCTTCTGCACCATGTCAAGAATGTAGAAGTACCATATTTATATGTGCTTCATCTTATCATGGAACATGGGGTTCTCTATCATCTTCATGCATATTTGGTTATCACATAGAATCATGGTATCATCCATCTCCATGTCGAATAGATCCGATAAAAAATTTTGAATCCATATGGCTTCACAAGTGGTGGAGAAGGCTGCAATATTTTTTGATTCTGCAGTGTTGAGAGAAACACTAGACTGCTTCCTTCTTATCCATGAGATCATGGCTGAAACCAGACTAAAAAACCCTCCTGAAGTGCTCTTTCTATCTGAGACATTCCTCCGCAATTTGAATCTATATAACCATACGATATAAAGTCATGATCTCTAGTATAATGGAGACCATAGTCTATCGTAGCTTTTAGGTACCTCATCACATGCTTTACAGATACTAGGTGAACATGTCTAGGATAAACCAAATACTGACTCAAGGTGTTCACAACAAATCATATATCTAGTTGGGTATTTGTTAGATACATCAATGAACCAATTATATGCATGTATAGTGTCACATACACTAATTATAATGAAGCATCAACAAACAACTTCAAGTTTGTATCCATGGGTGTGTCCATGGATTTACATTCCAACATGTCAAACCTTTTCAAGATTTCCATTACATACTTCCCTTGGTTAAGGAAGATTCCTTCTGGGCTCTTCCACACTTCAAGACTTAGAAAATAATGCATCAAGCCAAGGTATTTCATCTTTAATTTTGCAGCGATCTTAGTCTTACACTCTGATATTTTCTTCTCATTGCTTGTCAGGAATAAATCATCAACATACAACAACAATATGACTAGTTCATAATCCATAACCTTGAAGTAAAGGTTAGGATGAGCCTTACTTTTGGTAAATCCCAAGCTCGTTAAAAAACGATCGATTCTTCCATACCAAGCTCTTGGAGCTTGATTCAATCCATACAGATCCTTTTTTAGTTTACAAACATGGGTCCTACTTTCTTCAACTTCAAAACCTTGTGGTCATTCTATGTACACTTATTCTTCAATAACACCATTTAGGAAGGTTGTTTTCACATCAATCTAGTGTAACTTCCATTCTATCTTGGCTTCTAGTTTCATGATGGTTCCGATAGAAGTGTACCTTGCTACACAAGAATATGTCTCTTCATAATTGATTCCATCATTTTGAGAGAATCCTTGGGCCACAAATTTGGCTTTGTACTTCTCGATACTTCCATCAACTGTATGTTTTATCTTGTACATCCATTTGGAAGATACTATGCTTTTACCTTTTGGTTTGGGAACTACTTCGCATACATTATTCTTCATCATGGATTGGTATTCTTTAGTCATAGATTCTATAGCTGCTTCAAAACAAATAGGTTCTTTGTCTACAAGATCACACATCGAAGCCACATAACTAGGAAATGGATTTGGCTTCTTTCTTTTCCTTGTGGAGTCTTGTTGAGCACCGTACTTTTCTGTTGAATAATATCATGATACCAAGCTCACTTTCTCTTATGGGAGGTATTCATGTGGGGAGGTTCTTGGGGTTCCAACATATTATGTTGTTCCAGAATCTCATCATCAGGATAAGGTGCAACTTCCTTCATAAGTTCTGCATCTTTGGGAGCTACAAACTCTTCACATGTTTCTTCAAGTTGGAACTTTCTCTGTATCTTCATCAAAGTTGAATCCTTCATGATAAATATTTAGGTTTGGTAGNAATTTCAACTCAAAATGGGCCTCCTAAGGAAAATAATAAAATAATAGTTAAAATAATAAAATAATATTTATTAATTTTGGAGGAAGAAAAGAAAAAAACAACTTTTTTGTTCGTATCTTCGACATATCTCCTTGTGTTTTTACTCAAATTTCAATTGGGAGAGCACGTTTGATGTAGATTTAAATTATGCATCCAACGAGTACCCACATTGCATACTTTTGAATGACTCTATTAATCCAAAAACAAGAAATACCTGAAAAATGTGATGATGACATCATCATCACATTTTTCAGGAATTTCTTGTTTGCGGGGGTAGAGGGGTCAATCAGAAGTATGCAGAGTGGGTACTCATTGGATGCAGAATTTAATTCTGTATCCATGGAGCTCTCCTGCTCGAAATTTGAGTAAAAACACAGGGAGATATGTCGAAAATACAAACAAAAATGTAGTTTTTTTTATGATACCTATGCCAAAATTTATATTAAAAAATTGTTTAGTACCTTTATGGTATTTCAAATTTAAAGCAATTTCATTGGCTAACACATGATGACAACGGATTTGAATTAGGGTTGAAAGGCCCATTTTGAGTTGAAATTTCCTCTAATGCCTATGACTACCTTTCTCACATGTGGTAGGGATTTTATAGTTTTATGAGAGCAAGCCTTATATGGACTTGTAGTGTCATGAATCAAGGATGCTTCTGAGTGACCTTACATGCCACCCTCTAGTGACAGATAGATATTTTAGAGAACATATTATTCAACTTCTTTTTTTTCTAACTTCCTAAGAGGCTCTTCTTCTTCTGATTCTAAGTTAGCATGATGTCTTTTGTTATTCTTCCTCTTATATTATTCTTTCTTTGTTGGAAAATTTCTGGCAATGTGTCCTATCTTATCACAATGGTAACACCAATAAGAGGAGAAATATTTATGCTTGTAATCTCCCTTTTTATTCTTTTGAAACTTCTTAGAAGGGAAAGACCCCTTATGAGTTTCCTTTTTGAAATGATGTTTTCCTTTTATTCTTCTGGTATGAGTAGCTAGAGCATGATCATCATATCTGAGTAGTGCTTCTCAGTTAGCTACTCTAGCTTCCTCTTGAACACATTCTTCCCATATGACATCAAATTTTAGGATTTCCTTCCTTGCATAGATTGTTTGGATGAAGAAGTCCCGTGGTCTAATAAAACCATTGAGATTGGTCATTTCTAGTTCAATTTCATCAATCTTGTCTTCAATTGCTTCTAGTTATTCTTTGAATTTAGAGACCCTTGTGAAGTATTCATGGATAGATTCACCCTTTCTCATCTTTGTACTTTTGATTTGGGATCTCAAGTTCATCTTCCGGTTGATTTTTATTCCATCATACATTCCCGATAGGGCATCAAACATCTCCTTAGGTGTATCCTTAGAGAATGATTGAGGAATCAAGTGATGCTTGATAGAAGCAACTATGATCCTCTTGGGTCTATTCATGTCTTTTTTGTACTTTTCCTTTGCTTCATCTTCTTCGGGATAAGACACAATTTCCTTTATAAACTTTGCAAGATCATTCTCTTCTAGAATGAGTCCTTTTCTTTATTTCCAAGCACGAATTTTTTTTATTGCTTCTAACTTCTCATCAAGCTTAGTGCTTGGAGACATCTTGTCATGGAGATAAGAAAATGACAAAAATTGAAAATTTATCAAAAATTAAAACCGTACTCACTAAAATATGCACTTAACTGAGGTGAGTATGATGGTACAACTAGTTTCTAAAGAATCCAAATTCTAACCTTTGAAACTAGACTTCCAAGATCCTGGACTGGAGTTTCTAGTTTTCTGTTTTTTTTTTGTTTTCTGGTTCCAATCCAAACTATGGCTTGAATTTCTAGAGGGTATCCCCAATGAAAAAATTTGATCTTGGTGCAAAAATATGCACCTAGAAGGGGAACACTTCCCTATGTCACTTTCACTAGAAAATCCACTTTATTAGAAAACCCTAATTTTCCCGTCTGAAGAAGGAGAGAGAGTTTTACCTCATGAAAGATGCTCTTTTTCAGGATAGATCTGATACCATCTTAAGTTTTCTATGCTACCATAACTTAAGTCCTAAGTTGATTAGAATTTAATACATTTTCACAATAACAACATAAAGAGGATCACTGAAAAAACACAATCACAAGGTACACAACAATTTATCTTGGGAAAACCCTAAAGAAAAAAACCCAACAAAAACTTCCTCAATATAGATTACCAGTATCAACTGAGCAAAGGCCAAGGTCTCATCAAGTGAGAGACCAGACCCCAGGAATAAGAGCCAAAACACCAAAGACACTAGTGCTCCTGCTTCTCTATCCCTCCTTTTTTCTCTCTCTTATGCAATGCATGTGTGTGTGAGTGTGTACAAATGAGGGAGGTGCCTCCCTATTTATACTGAAATTCCCAACTGACATTTTCCATAACTAGGATGACCTACCCAGGGAGTCTCACAATAATAATTATATTATTCTTTTCTAGGTGCTATTGACCCGACTTACAATGAAGGGTTTACCTCACGACTTTTGCATGACCTTTTATATCAATGACGTCTCCCGAAGGAGGAATAATAATAATGTAAAGTACAAGTAGAATATTCTTTGAAGTTACATTATTTCAACAAAATATAGTTTTTTATTTTTTATTACTTTTAATGTTTTATTGTTTCTCTAAGATATAAGAATAATAAGAATCACAATTTTTTTTATTGATTAAAAAGGTAATCTCAATCATAAATACATAATAAATCAAAGTCAATAATAATAAAATATAATTTCAAGGGTTAATTTAAAATAGTTATAAATCAAGAGTGTGATATTTGTCTTTTAATGCAGAGATAGTCACGGGTTCAATTCTCTTTAAATCCTTAAGATAAGGTATTTGAAATTGAAACACAATTTTAAATCCTTTAGGTAATGTATTTAAAACTCAAACACTATTCACTTTACACTGAATATTACTTTAAAAAATATAAGAAAGTACTCAAAATTCAACTATAATTATAATAATCATATCTATCCTCTCAACTTATCTTTTTAAAACCCCTTAAGTTTGCGACTAAAATCAAATCAAATTAAAATTTATATATATAAAAAGCTCTTAAAAATTATTAATTTTTTATTATGTTTGAGTTTATAATTATTGAAAAATAAATCAATGTGATGTGAACATGGTTAAGATTCGGTCCTTTTTGTCCTTCTATTTAAATTACGCCCCTAGGCATTCTTTCTTGAGGTGCATTTTGAAAACACTATTCATATTTGTTGTCCCTCCGTTCAATGACCTTTTGTCATGTGTCTTCTGTATGATGTGAATTATCTACTAGTCATCATGGTGTTCCCTTTATCTCTTCCTTCTTTCCACTGGTTTCCAGATAGTTTCCATTGTTATTTGCTCGTCCTGCTTCACCAGGCCCAACCCCAGGTACTACATATGGTCTATTGTCACATACCCCAATTTTGTAAAATTATGTAAATTGTTTTATTATATTTCTGAGACATTATGTTAAACTTAATCCTAAGTAGGGATTGATGAAT
>LPNX010112145.1:2311-24006 GCA_001517045.1 Pseudotsuga menziesii | reverse complement strand
TATTATGTAAATATACACAGTCATTATAATTAAATAGATAGATTAAAACAGTCATTGAATAACAATATTAACCTTAGAAACAATTGTACTCACAAAGGAAGTAATATCATTATTGTATTAATATAATATAATTATGTTGCAAATAATATAAAAGCATTACTAATGTAATACTTAAATTAATGTTATATTATTATCATTGCAAACTTAGAATGATTATACACTATCTTTAGATAAACAATGATTATGAACAAATAAATGGTTTATACTCGGTATTTTGCAAAATAATTAAATAATACTTGAAGATAATAGTAAAATGTATTAAGAGTACAACAGACTTACCTAATTTAAAAAGTATGCACTTGCATTACAGTTCGGGTAAATAGAAGTCAGGGTAATAAGCTAGTACTAAAAACCTTAACATCAAATTTATTTAACAATAACTCAGAAAGTTCTTTATCCACATAATTGCTTATAATAAGATAAATTACAATATTATAACCTGACTAAGAATAATGCAGGAAAGTAGCATCAAACAGCTATGATTTTGGTATACGGGCGTAAACCCTGTATATAATTTAAGAAGTTATTACATAACCAATAAATCAAAGTACATAAACAGTAACATTAATAAAAGAGGTTATAAATAGTTAAATAACCCAGTTATTATTTTAAAGCAAAAGAATTAACAGAACAGAAATTTGCTCAACATCGAGCTTAACTATTATAATATAATTTATTTATTTACCCATAGATGCCATCAGAGTTATAATTTTAATGGCAGATTAACATTTGAACTTAAATCTCAGACTGTAAAATTAGGGTTGAACCCTATAAATCCAGTTATGCAAGTAAAATAAATACCAAGAGTTAAGACAATATTTTCATTTACGGTCGTATTATAAATCCATATTATGAGCTATTATAAACCCTTAGTTTATTTTATTTATTCCTGTACAGAGCTTAGATTCAAAATATATGCAATAAACAAACCAATCGATACAGGAAACATTATAATAAGTTACATTGTAAAACTTTGGGTGAAAACCCTAAACATTATGAGTACAATAAAGGTAAACAAAGTGTCGAGGTCGTAACCTCATATGGAGGTAGGCATACAGCCTAGGGTTTCTACACAGTATTTCTTTTACAGTATATTAACACAGAAAAAAAAAATTCATAATTACAAAACAAGAGTTTACACTCGCGGTCGAAGCCGGAGAAGCTCTGTAAGAGAGCTAGGGTATTAACCCTCAACGTGTAACATTAAAAACTAACAAAAAATACCTTGAAAGTTAATAAAGGCCGCAATGACCAACCCCTTCATAACCCCTTAAGGATTTACACAAGTAGATAAGCCATGAAGAGACCAGGGCTTACCGTGGCTCGGGATGCTGTAACCCTCGTCCTGTTCTTTGCAGAGAAAGGTAGCAGACATATCTGCATTATCCAATGAACAGCCGACTGTTAGCTACGGCTTTAACATAAAAGAAAAGCATTAACAGTAATAATAACATCAATAATGAAGGGAACAAATTTAATTAGTTACCTGCGCAGAGGGCCATCTCCCACAGTGATGCCGCAACCAGTGTAAACCAAAACCTGCAACCCGATGGAAAAGGAGTAGCTTTACAACACTCTTGACCTCATACAGTACAGGAATCCCAACTTAACGATGGGCAGGACAAAACCCTAGCTGCACTGTCCCTTCTATGCAAATATCATACAGTTGCAAGCAGCGTAAGCCACGCTACCTTGAAGGGAGATTCATGGCCATTGGAGCAAGGAGAGGTAAGGTTTATAAGTGTTCAGAGCTCGAGTTAATAATGGAGGTATCGTGGAGGAAGGCAGTAAGTCATTTCACCCTCTAATCTCTTCACACAGTGCAATGGATGAGTTAATAAAGAGATGGAACAGCAGGAGCCTGATAGCAGACCAAACGACGACCGAATGAATAGGAGGGTTCGCAGAGTGGCCAAAGGCCGAAGGCGAAGGAGAAATGATAAAAGTAGGGTTAAGTCAACTGCTTATAACACGCCAATGCATGGCCGAGGAGCGACCACGTATACTTTTAATATTATCCATGCAGTGGGTATCATTCCTAAAGTTCCACGACGTAATCCTTTGACTGTTTTTTAACCAAATTATAGCATGGAGATCCCATAAAGTTTGATACACCATAGTATCACCTGCATTATATTTACAACCATGTAACTTTAGATTTTTATTTATCAAACCTTGCACTATAGATCTTGCATTATATAATCTCATATATATATATAAGTATGGAGAGTTGTTAAGTGGCAAGAGGTTATAAGGCTTTGGATTATGGTTGGCATATTTTCTTTTAACCCCAACTATAATGCCATTTGTCCTAGTGTTCAAATAAATATAAACCACATAACACTTCTTAAAAGACTATAATTGGTGGTGAATTACTATATGTTACTCATCAATTTGATTTTGGTTGGCTCTAGTTCTTATTATTGATACTAGTTTATAAGTTAGCAACTCTTTTTAATAGTCTTAGAATAGTCGTGATGATAATTAAACTTTATCACATTCTAAGCTCAAAAGAAATTATGAGAAATTCTATAAGTAAATAGGTTATAAGCAACTATGTTATACATTAACCTTCTTGTTAATAGTATAGTCTTCAAATACTCACAAAAGGGTTGACTGTGATAGGTTTAGGAATGATCCTAAAGGTAATTTGGATTTATCCATGTGTCGATAATGGAAATAGAATAGTATTGTAGAACAGTGTAATCTCTTAAATTCATTAGGGAAAGTTTTGTATTAAACAATAAACTTGTACATGCTTAAAGTAAAATGAGTATAGATTGATACTTGTAATATCTTATCATGTGCAACTAAAGTCACAAATCTGAATGTGATGAAATTGGAACTGAGCATGCTAAACAACCATGAAGATAAATGCATATATGTACTTAACTTAGGATTTTATCACATATGAATGGGAAATCTTTTAAAGAGAGAGTTTATCAACATAATGTTAAACTTGAAACTTTTGAAATTATACTTCTTTTGATAATCAGAATGATACTAGTTTTCAGTAAATTATTCATCAGATCGAAGATAAGTTTAGTATATGATAAATCAATGGTAAGGAAAAATAAACCTGGTATATCATCATGAATATACCTATAATAGTGAATAGTTGAAAATTACCTTAGCAAAACTTTGATCTGTGTTTAGCCTCTAACTTTATTCTTCTAATTTTTTTATTTTACAAACAACTGGTACTTGAAAACTTAGGATTCTTTTACAATAGCAGCCAATCTCCTTACCTGTCATCTGTAAGAACAGAAGGAACTTTATGCATTAGCTCAACGCTAAGTAAGCCCCGTCTTTTCATGACAAACCCACCTTGTGTTCAAAAACAGAAAACAATCAGTAACTGACAAGAAATCATCTTTAAAGTTACGTATAATAAAAGATCATTCAGTTACAATTCTAGTAACTTAAACTAATCAAACATTTAATGACTGCATTTCATGAGATTATATGCTATTTAAAAAAATTTAAATTTTTCAGAAAATTTGGGGTTTTGACATCTATCATCGGTTCTTCGTCAGGCCCTCGTCGAATTTGGAAAGTTTCAAGGGTCCAATCCAGATGGCCCTAAGCACAATGTGGAATTAATTGTCAAGACAAGTTGAATCTCCATTGATTCACATGTTGCTTGCATGTCATCACCCTAAAGCTTCACAAGGATAGTAACACCTCTTTTTTCTTCCACAACTAGAATATAGGTACCAAGAGCATCCATATTCCCTGTGATAGCACATGAGGAGAAATACTTGAATAATACTAAGTTTGAAGGGGTAGGAAACAAGAGAACCTCATTAGGTAGTCCAATATGTGTGACAAATCAATTGGTCAGTTATTTTATACAACTCAATTGGGATTCCAACTCTAAATAATCCCTACAATAAACCAACATGAAAGTATTAACACCTTGCTCTAATTCCTTAAATACCAAAATGTATGATGCAATTTCAACAACACAATCATCTCTAATTTTGTGCTCTACTGCAATTCTCCCACAATCCTACTGCCACCGAGTCCACTTGATAGTGGTGTTCATGCCACTGCAATGGACCTCTTCACCCTCATTTTCACACCTCTAAAGTCCATGTTGAACATTTGTCCATGTGCGCAAGGAACACTTTTTATGTAGATAATGACATTACCCCATTATGACTTTAAAACTAGAAGTTAATGTTCCATCAAAACTAGGCCATAAGAGATCATGGAGTTTCTATAGAATTACCACAAAATTCCACTAAGAACTAGAGAGAAAATACCACAAAGTGCCATAAAAACCAAGAGGGAAAAATAATTGTACAATATCATATTAATTATTGAGTATCAATTTTGTTCCTTGTTTCAAATGACCTTACAGATTTAGTATTCGCTCAAACATTTCACAGTGTACAAGTTATTGATCCTTTGAAGTACTTTTGTTTGGCTAAAAAACTAACACTCTAATGAAATGATTTAAACATACCTTTAACAACATAAATATGTTATGCTATAACAATAGAATGTAGCTAATTCTTTTTTATAAATATTTGTAGTTATAATTTCAATTTTTGTAGGTAGAAACTCACAATAAGGAACATGAAGGTCTTCTATTATATTCATAAACCAAATGGTGTACCTCTCATTATGCCTTTGAATCCACATGCATCGATAGAAAACCAAGATAACATTTGTCATCGTACATCTATAACAATCATAATGGTATTGTTAAAACTTGCTTCGATGCATATAACTCCTTTGAGAAAGTCTTGATGTTCATTCGTATGTGAACCAATTATTATTATATTTTTTGACATATTAATCATTACGATTTCATTTCAAAAAAACCATATCAAAATCTATTTTATCGTTAGATCCTTTCATTGATATAGAAGATAATTACCCCTATTTTTTCTTACGTCTCGGATTGGAACAAATCAAGGATAAATCGTTTCACCCGCCCGGGCTAATCATGATGCAGGGAATGGAAGAGAATGACTCTAATGAAAAGCAGGTCTACATTTTCTTTTCATCGCAATGACGCGACTACATTTGAGATGACAAGTCCTCTTAAAAAATTAGCTATATTTAATCTCCTCAACTGTGGAATATGAAGGCCTTCTATCGTATTCATGAAAGTTCAGTAAGAGATCAATTATATTGTTGCGGGGATTAATATAAACAATTATATTGTATGGTTTCCCTCTTTGGATTTTATAGTCTATAAAAATATTTTCGAAAGTGTGTTAAAAAACAATTTGTTTATTAAAAATTTTAAGAGTTCAAATATAAACCTTTTACTATATGGATTTTTTTAGTGGTTCACAACCTCTAGAATAGAGGTCGGGGCTCACTATATCCATGAAAATAATTCTATGGGGGCTACCTGAAGTGACCTTTCCCTATCAGCTCCAGTTTTGGGGGCCTAGCCCTGAAGGACCCAGAGACAGTTGGATCTGTGAGAATTGAACCTCTGACCTCAATATTAAATGGTCTTTGGATTTGAACTCCAACCAATTGAGTTACCCCTCAGGGCTACATTTTATTCTATGATAATAACAAAGGTATGTCTATATTACCTTTAAAAAGAGAGGAATTATACCAATTTCTTGCATATTTTATGAAAACAAAGTATATAAGTAAGGGTTATATTATTAATGACAACAAAGGTTTCATCTCAAAATAATGATTTATTCAAAATACAGATTGATACAATGTATGCATTAAAAAGGAATTGTTGAATATTTTTCACATGAAACACAGATAATTTGAGATTTGATATAAAATAGGAGATTAAACTAGAGACAAAATGAAATTCTATAGTTTGACAATTTACATAAAAATGTTGAGAAGGTTTAGCAAATACTCAATTAACCAAGTGGATCTTGGTCAAATTGACCAATATAATGATGTGTGATGTCCTCTCTCCTATTCAGTTATTTCTATGTTGTTTCTCAAGGGACTGGTCACCCCTTTATGATATCACTTGCACCTAACCCTTAGGAGAAGTATTGAGGACCAGAGGGTCACATCATCAGTTTGGATATTCTCCTTATATATATATATATATATATATATCTTGAGAGAGAGGAAATATCAAATTGCTTTCATGACCCGTATCTATGTTGTTGTCTTCCTTTTTCTTGTCCATGACCTTATCTTCAATTGATAAATGTTGCATGTAGTTAGTTTGAGGGATGCTTTCTATTTGGATACTACAAACATAGACTATGGTTTGTTTTGTATGTCGTTTGTCCTATACATGGCTGTGGTCATCTTCTCCTAGCATGACGTTACTTTTTGAATCCCTTTTGAATTGGGTTGTCTCTATTATGGTTGGTACACCGCTGTACATAATATCTTCTAGCTTGTCCATGGACTGTGGTTCCCTATCCTAACTGAGCTATGTCTGTCTTAAACCCTAGATGGTAGGTCAATAGTAGTGTTAAGTAGTCTTAAACCCTAGATGGTAGGTCAATAGTAGTGTTAGGGTTCCAATTTGTGGTTTGGGATGACTATCCTTACTACTATCCTAATGAGATATTACCAATTGGTGATTGGGTTTTGTTGTTGTGTGCATGTAACCTAAACCCATATCACTTTAACCTTCTCTCTCTCAAAGTCAGATTATAAATGAAAAGATGACTCAATATGTCTGAGTATAAGGAATAATCAAACTATATCTCTTTATCATTTGTCCTTTAATTATTTTGTATTAGTTTCATTGTACTTGTTCTATCTTTTTATGTTCTGTATATTGGAAATTATAATCCATCTCAAGGTCCACCTTCAACACAGTTCCCAACAAAATGTTAAAGTTGAAAGAGATGAAAATTATGTTTAAGTTTATTACAACAATATTCTTTTGGATCTAACTTTGTCTTTTGATATTTTTATGAAATAAAGTATAAAGTTTATTTTTTCTCTATATTAAACCTAGCCTAAATAAGATTTTATTAGGTGCTTCCCACACCCACCTCCTTCAATTGAGATAAAAAATACAACTTTAGAAACTTTAGCATTGGCAAAGACTCAATTAACCAGGTGGATATTGGTCAAATTGACTAAGATAATGATGGTTGATTTCCTCTCTCCTATTCGGTTATTTCTAGGTTGTTTCTCAAGGGATTGGCCACCCTTTGATGATGTCACCTGCACCTAACCATTGGAGGTAGTATTGAGGACTAGAGGATCACATCGTCAGTTTGGATCTTCTCCTTATATGGTGACCATAACAATATATATATATATACATATACTTTAATATGTTCTCTCTCTCAAGGTGTGTGTGTGTGTGTCTACACACACACACAGACCTTGAGAGAGAAAATATTAAAGTCCTTGGTCTTGTTGGTCCTTGATCCTAATTCCCTTATTTTGTGTACCTTGGTATGATGACTTTTATTTTATTTATTTATTGTTATTGAACATATGACATTTAGTACCCTATTCTAAGTCAACCTAATCTTATTTTTATTTTATTGGTAACTACTAAAACTTAGGGGTTCCCTAAGAGAACTTTCTAGAAGGCTTGTCAAGATTATAATTTAAGTTTTCAATTTCCATTTTTATATGGCATCTAGACAAGAGAGAAAATCACATATGTTTATTTGTTTGCTTTAGAGTTTGTTTCTACTCTTTTGCTTGACGAGCTTGCTGCTTCTTAACGCCCAGGGTTACTGCTACTTTGACTTGACTTTTAGGTTTCTTGTTGATATTTGAGTGGGTCATGACTCTCCTAGTGATTTTTTTAGTAGTCCATGATGTCTTTACATTCTTCTTGGGTTGATTCTAATGATGGCCGTGACTCCTATTTTTAGGCTGCTTATGCATGCCTTTGTATGGGCTTGCTAAACTTGATTTGTGCCTTTTATTAACTGACCAGGTGACAGGGCCTGCTAAACTTAATTTGTTTTAATTTAGGTATATCAATATTATGACCTTACATTTATGAATTCTCATCTCAATTACTCACTACCAATTTCTCTAACCCCCATGGGAAATACAACTTATAACTAAATTAATAAAGTCCTTGATTTTGAACCTGTTATCACCAGACTTGTAGTTAACCCTATGAGATGGATCCAATATGGATTAGTAGAGGGATGGGAAACCAAATAGGTGAACCAAGATAACCTCGAATCCCAAATGGATGGTTGTCACGCCAATCGAGGAAACCTTCACTTAATGTTGTCTTAGCCCAAGACAACAATAGGGGAGACCCAGATTTACTTCCGATAGGAGAGATCAAGCTAAGACACTATATCAAATTAATGGAAGATGAAATACGTAAGGTATAAGGTGAAGTAAATCCTAGATCTATGGATGAAGTCACAACAGGAGTTATGGTTTGGATCAAGTAGTATATGAAGTGTGAATTTGATCCAAGGTTGAAATACAAGTGACTTATGAGTTTTACTACTAGATCCAAGATCAAGGTGTTAGGATATTTAGACACTTAAGAGTTAGTTAAGATCAACCTGTGTAATATATCCGTTAGGTAAAAGTGTGTTTATTAAGTATGCATTAGTATGCATTTGTAAAAAATTCTAATCCGACGGTCATGATATGTTCTAGACATAGAATGATCCAACGGTTTAACTTCTCTTAGATCATACCTACCATTGATCCATGGCTTAACACCCGATTGGTCTATGATCTCTATTTAAAAAGCATAGATGGTCCTTGGCTAGTTGATTGATTATGAGAATCTCATATGTAACTTTCTTTTTTTGCATAATAAATTGCTCCAAGTAGCTATTTAGCTGGGGCCGTGGACTGTTTCCCTATCGAGGGTTCTAACCATGTAACAAACATTGGTGTGTTGATCTGTGATCTATTTGTGTGAAGTGGTTGCTAAAAGTGTTCATTCTTTTGGTAGTACACTATGTACCCAAACATGGTATTAGAGCTTTTATGAAGAGCCGCTTTCGGTTTTGATCAAGATCTGGAACCGGTGTTGCCGAAAGTTTGAAAGAGTTTTTGTTTCTGAATTTTTTGTGTATTTTTGGCCTATGGGAGCTATTCCATTGCGTTCGGAGCACTATTTCCATTGGGAAATAGTTTTCATTTCACCGAAAAACGTTTTCGTTTGCTCTTGAAACACCAATTTCGGCAAATCTGAAGGTATAATGTTACAGTGACGGATTTGTTTTTTTTTAAATCTTTCATATTTTATCAGTTTGTTATTAGATATTTTATGTTTTAGTCTTAGATTGTTTCCTTCCCTGACTACGTATGCTATTTTTTGTGCACCTTGCGCCATCGCAGCGAATCAGAAACAATAAGGGAAAGTTTTTTTTTCTTGTCTTCTTGGCTACGTATGCTCTTTGCCGTGCACCTTGTGCGATCACGGCAAATCAGAAACAACGAGAAAACTTGAAAACGTAGACTTTCCGGGTAATTTAACCAAGATCTAACCCCACTGTGTGAAAAGTTTTTTTTTTCATTTTTTTTTGTGATTTGCAGGAAAAGAAAGTAAGCACAGAGAACGAGAGAGAAAAGTAAAAAAAAAAAAGAAGTCCCCTTCCTCTTTCCATTATTTTACGTACCTTTTAAACTTAGCTCACTTGGTCCAAAGTTGCTTTATTACTTAATATGTCTTGATTTCAAGTCTTATTAAGCTACTTTTTAGTGCATGCAATTTCTATTTTCAAGTTATTTTATTGTAAAAATGCATCTCACATAAATAAATAAAAATAAAAGTGAGTCACTTAAGTCTTTTAATTTATTGCCGCACTATTTAAAAGTTACATTATTGTAACAGTGAACATCACTTATTCTACAAAAGTGATTCACTTCAAAGCAACTTTATTGTAAAAGTGATTGTTAAAGGTTTATCTTGGGAAGAGGGGGATTCTTTTTTTTAGTTGGTCAAAGTTAATATCTGCCACGTTACTATTGGGGACATCTTCAACATTTTCTTTGATCAAGCATAACTTCATCCAGAATCAGTTTTAAGTGTCGTTTTTTTTAAAACCACATATTTTTTCGACCTCTTTGCATCCAGACAGTTAGTTTTTGTTCTTTCATCCATTATTTTATAGTATGGTCACCCCTTGTGATATTATACTTACAAGTTCTAACTATTTCTCATGGAAATCTCGTATGGAGGATATTCTGCGAAGTAGGGGACTTTTCAGGATAACCTCAAGGAAATAAATGGAACCCACTGATGATGATAAGAAAATTAAATGGGCAAATAGATGTGATGAAGCTCATGGATTGATTGGGATGTCAATCTCTACTGATTTGCGATTCCACATATTTGGAATTGATGAACATAATCTCGCTTGGGAAAAGTTGGAATCTGTGTTTGGTAAAGACTATGAAATTCAGGGTCATCAACTTGAGAATGAGTTGCTTTCCTTGAATCTAAATGATTTTTCATGCATTCAAGACTATTTATCTAAGTATAAAACTCTTAGACTATTATGTGCGGAATGCAAGATTAAGAAAGAAGACAAATACTGTATTTATCATATTTTTTCAAAACTTGGACCTGCATATTCTATTTTTTTATCTACATTCTACTCCATGAAAGAATCAATGACTGCAGCTAGCTATCAAGAGCCTAGCCTTGAATCGTTTTGTGATTCCTTAATTAGAGAGCAAGATAAACTCATTCATCTTGGAATAATTAACAATGCAGATACATCTGGGAAAGCCTTATTGTCCCAGCGGAAAGAAAAGTCCAAGCCTCCCAAGAAACATAATTTTCACAATAATAAGCAAACCAACAAGGGTCCCAAACCCTCTCAGTCAGCTCCTTCTTTAAAAAATGACAAAGAATCCAAGCAAAAAGGAAAGAAGACTGAGTGTCATTGCAATTTTTGTGGGAAAGATAATCATGATGAATCTAAGTGTTTTAAGAAGATGGCATCATTGGAAGCAGCAATGAAGAAGCACCACATCAGCCTAGATTCGTCTTCAGAATCTACCTCTCATGGACATGCACTTTGTGCTTCTGGTTACTCTTATATTGCATCTTCTTCTTCTACTTCAATTCAATGGCTTGTTGATTCTGGAGCATCTTATCATATGGCTAAGGATAAAGCCATCTTTTATACTATGCATGAATGTAATACCAAACAAATATTTGTTGGTGATGATAGATCTCTAAGTGTTGTAGGATCTGGAACAGTTCCAGTAGAAAATGGTCATTTCAGTGATGTACTATGTGTTCCAAAAATTTCCTGCAATTTGTTATCAGTCTATCAAATTACTCATTCAGGTGAAGGTAAAACTGTGACGTTTACACCTCACCGAGTTGTAATCAAGGATTTTAAAAATCCTCAAAATATCCTTGCTACTGGAACTGTTAATGATATTACCAGGTTGTACAGATTTAACAACTTTGGGTCATCACCTTTTCCTTCAGTTTTTGTTGCTCATAGTGATAACTTGAGCAAACTTTGGCATGAACGATTTTGTCACTTAAATTATCGCTCATTGCAACAACTATGTAAAGACAATATGGTGACTGGTCTTCCGCTGGTATCTTGCAAGGATGGTGTTTGTTTCAGTTGTGTACTTGAAAAACATCATCTAGACAGTTTTGACAAACGTGCCTCTTGGCACGCCTCGGTTCCCTTGGAGCTTGTGCATAGTGACTTGTGTGGCCCTCTTCCATCTACTTTCTTTTCTGGTTTGAAATATTTCTTAACCTTCATTGATGACTACTCCAGACGCACTTGGGTTTACTTCCTAAAACTTAAGAGCAAAGTATTTAACATGTTCTTGGCCTACAAGGCCCTTGTTGAAAAAAAATCTGGTCATCAAATTATTAAGTTAAGATATGACAATGCAGGAGAATATGTTAATAACAAGTTCACTAATTTTTGCGCTGAACAATGAATCCAATAACAATACACTGTTCCATATACACCACAACAAAATGGTGTAGCTGAATGGAAGAACTACACTTTAAAAGAAATGGCTAATTGTATGATCCAATCTAAAGGACTAAGTCTTCAATATTGAGCTAAGGCCATAAATTGTGCAAATTACATAGTTAATCGTACACACACTAAAGTTTTACAGGGTATAACACCGGAAGAAGCATGGAGTAAAATTAAACCAAATGTAAGTCACTTTCGTGTGTTTGGTTGTGAAGCATGGGCTCACATTCCAGATGAAAAACAGAAAGCATTGCAGCCTAAAAGTGAAAAGTGCATATTTGTTGGATATTCTGAAGATGTAAAAGGTTATATACTTCTTCAGCCACATTCTCATGATATAATCATTATAAGAGATGTTAAATTTGATGAAAATCTCTTGGCCTGCGAGCCTAACTTGGCGGGTGTGCCATCTTTGGCTTGCGAGCCTCATTTAGTGATTGTGCCTTCTTCTTCTTCTTCCAACTTCCTTGACAGGGTTCCAACTCCAGTTTCTGATGATGACAGTGAGGATGAAAATACACCTCCGCCTACTCATGTTCCTCCAATTGCACCAGCACCAATACTTCCTCGATGGGTCCATTCAACATGTGAAGCAGCTGGTGATCTTGTCGGTGATCCTAGAGATCAACGTCGAACACATTCTCAGTTTCAGCAAGCCTCTTCTCTTTTGGCTCAAGTTTTCGAGAATCATGATCCAAAGACTTTTGCAGAAGCTT
This sequence comes from Pseudotsuga menziesii, assembly GCA_001517045.1. Lineage (NCBI taxonomy): Eukaryota > Viridiplantae > Streptophyta > Pinopsida > Pinales > Pinaceae > Pseudotsuga > Pseudotsuga menziesii. The sequence goes on along the minus strand of LPNX010112145.1, from coordinate 11,345 downwards.
CAGGAAATCCAGATTGGGATGCAGCTATGGATGAAGAATATCGTTCCTTAATGGCAAACGATAATTGGGATCTTGTTCCTCTTCCAAAAGGAAGAAAACTTGTCAGATGTAAATGGGTCTACAGAACTAAGTATGCATCAGATGGAAGTGTTGAAAGACTTAAGGCAAGGTTAGTTGCCAAAGGTTTTTCCCAAGTTGAAGGGATTGACTACAATGAAACCTTTTCCCCTGTAGAAAAAATGAACTCCATCCGCCTTGTTCTTTCCCTTGCAGCCTTACATAACTGGGAAGTCGATCAAATGGATTTCAAGTCTGCCTCCTTACATCGTGATTTACATGAGGAAATTTACATGGAACAACCTCCTGGATATGTTCAGAATAACTCTAGCCTTATTTGTCTCCTTAAGAAATCCTTATATGGCCTTAAGCAATCTCCTAGTGCTTGGTGTACCAAAATGGATAGCTTTCTCCTTGACACTGGTTTTTCTAGATGCCATTCTGACCCCAATGTCTATACCAAAAAAGTAGGAAACAATCTCATCATACTTGTTCTTTATGTTGATGATCTTATCCTTACTGGTAGTGACCCTAAACTTATAACCCATGTGAAATCCAGTCTGAAGCAAAATTTTGAAATGTGAGACTTATGACATTTTCATTACTTTCTTGGTCTCCAAGTCTTGCAAACCAAAGAATGAATCTTTCTTTCCTAGTCTAAGTATGCTTGTGACCTTCTTCGTCGCTTCCACATGGAAGATTGTAAACCAGCCACTTCTCCATTCCAGTCTAGAGTCAAACTTTCTACCACTTGTACTTCCCCTGAAGTAGATGCCACCTTGTATCGTGAGCTTGTTGGTAGTCTTTTATACTTGACTCATTCCCGTCCTGACCTTTCCTTTTCCGTTGGTCATGTTTCCTGTTATATGCTAACTCCTCATGAAATTCACTAGAAAGCAGCAAAAATAATACTTCGATATATTCGAGGTACAATTCAATTTGGGATTCATTACAGTACAGGGGGGAAACCTTTGTTGGTTGGTTTCACCGATTTAGATTGGGCTGGCGATCCTGATGATCGAAAGTCTACTGCAGGTTATGTTTTCAGTCTGGGATCTGGACCTGTCACTTGGGCTTGTAAGAAACAACAACCTCTTGCTCTTTCTTCAACAGAAGCAGAATATCGAGCCGTAATTAATGCCAGTCAGGAAGCTTTATGGCTTTGACAGATCCTTTCAAAGTTTGAATTCGAGCAGCAGTAGCCTACTCCACTTTGGTGTGACAATCAAAGTGCCATCAAGCTTGTCAAAGATCCAGTTCTACATCAGCGCAACAAACACATTAAGCTACACATGCAATTCATCAGAAATCTTGTTCATGATCGTGTTATTGAAGTGCTCTATTGCCCTACAGATGATCAAGTTGCAGACATCTTCACCAAGTCTCTTACAGAAGCGAAGTTTTCTAAACTTCGGTCTATGTTAGGAGTTCAGGAATGTTTCTTTAAGGGGGGATAGGCTCTAATGACTCCTTCCTTCTCCTAATAGTGTCACTTTTGTAAATCCTTCAATCCTATCCCAAGTTGTTTTTAAGGGGGGATGTTAAGATATTTAGACACTTAGGAGTTAGTTAAGATCAACTTGTGTAATATATCCGTTAGGTAAATGTGTGTTTCTTTAGTATGCATTAGTATGCATTGTAAATATTCTAATTCGATGGTCACGATATGTTTTAGACATAGAGTGATCCGACGGTTCAAATTCTCTTCGATCATACCTACCATTGATTCATGGCTTAACACCCGATTGTTCTATGATCTCTATTTAAAGAGCATAGAGGGTCCTTGGCTAGTTGATCGATTATGGGAAGCTCATATGTAACTTTCTTTCTTTTGCATAATAAATTGCTCAAAGTAGCTATTTGGCTGGGGCCATGGAATGTTTCCCTCTCGAGGGTTTTAACCACGTGACAAACATCAGTGTGTTGATCTGTGATCTATTTGTGTGAAGCGGTTGCTGAAGGTGTTCGGTTTTTTGGGAGTACCTTGTGTACCCGAACACAAGGTACCAACAAATGATGAAAATATCCACTGCCTTGGGAACCCTGTCCAATGCAAGGAGATTAATAACATGATAGGGGATATCTAGTACCAATGGATATACTTTATGAAAGGTATGATAGTATCAAAGTGCCCAAGCCTCAGAGATAGGATCAAAACACGGGAAAAATTGGCCAAATGAGGAATGCGCTAGGATTGAGGGATTATTTCCTTGGAGTTTGGGCCTTGTGGAGTCACACAAGCATGACACCTAGGAGAACCCACTTTGGGTGTGACCTTATATACAATACCCAGAAATGGTTTTCCAATTGATCGAGCGGTTTGATCCATATAATTTTTCAATTATTTTAAGTGAGGGTTTTGATAGTAAAATAAAGATGCCAATGGATTGGAACCAAAAAAAGAAGCAAAAACTTGTGGATATTACCTAGATAACCGTGTAGATTCCTTGATGATGATGATTTATTCCTTCCTGATTAATTTGAGAATATTTGGATGAATATTCTATGCAAATAGATTTTCCCTAGGAAGCCAATGCACCCTCCCTCCTGCACACCAAATGTCAACAATATCAGATTTGATGCATAAAGAGAATTGGATAAATGCTACAAAATAAATAACAATATGAAACCATATATCAAAATGATACTAATTATAACCCCATGATACAAGTGATGCCAAACAAGCGAGTTGAGGAAGGCCTGTAAACGTGCCCAAGTGAAGTCACCCTCCTGTAGACAAAACAAGGATTCCATGAAAATATAGATCTCACAAAAAATACTCAAATGATAAGATGCAATAGACTTTACAATCACCATCGAATAACACCAGACACAAAGGAGACCCAAGAATTTCCACAAAAGAGTTTTTCTATTATCAAGATTCCAAGAGCCAAAGACCCCTTTACAATGAGAAACTCTCTCCTTTAAATAGGATGGAGAGATACCACAATCCTAACCACCTTTTGAATGGATGGTCAATATTAAAAGATAAAAATGTTCTAATCAATGGTTGAGATGATCTCAACATAAAGTACATGGATCAATATAATAATATAACACATCAATGGACAAAATCACCCTAGGAGAGGGGATCCCAATCAATGTGACAAAATAAACATGAATAAATATCATGGTGGGTATAGGGGGTAGTTTTGAACATACCTAGTGTGTCCCCATGGCACAATATAAATAAAATATAACTCTAAGTGCAAAATCATGCCTCTCTGGGAGAATCGTGAGCCTCCAAAAGCTCCAAAAAATCATAAAACATGCTGGGGAGATGGGTGTGGGTCCTCCTGAATGATGAAACTATTGGAGAAGAGGTGTAATAAATAACACTCATCATCAAGACTTATCCCATGCTATTCCCTTGCCTCAATATCCCAAATCGAATTCCTCAGTAGCCATTTTCACCATTTTTAATTTGCCTCGAGAACTGTGAACCTGCCCAAAATACCACCTGGAGTGTCTGCATTGTCCAACTGAGCCCACCAGGATCTCTGGGAGGAGGGTATAATGGTGAAAACAAGTGGTTGGACCACCCCATCCTCATATAGTTCCCTATGTGAACCAATCAAATCATCCCTCGGCTCTGACAAGCCATTTAACATGGCAAAACTGCACCAGAATGATATACTGAGACAAATCATCATTGTAACTACCCGAAACTGAAAAAAAAACTCTCATTGGACTTGGGGAGCCCAAATCCATATAAGGTGCATACCCATACACCGTATGGATCTCTACAAGATCATGTACATTATCTAATATGCCAAGACAGATAAAATAATAATAATATGTAAATGATCAAATAATGTTGAGTACCACAAATCATCATCACAAAAATATAACCACTACATAGAATCATTTGGTGACGTGTAATATACCACATATCATGTATATGCATGATCCAAAGTATATCCACCATATGTCCTGTGGTTGACATTGGTCAAACTAGGTTTGACCAAGTCAACATGACAAATAATATGACCCAAGCTAACATCAATTTGTTGCAAGTGTTTAGAGGTTAAGATATGATATACAAATCATTCAAGTAAAAATTATAACAATTAGTAATAATTTCACTAGCGGTCTACCAACCAAATATATAAGGTTTTGTTGTTTATTAATTATGGCTCAGACCAGAATTTCAAGACCATACTCACTTCATAGTTGTAATCAATTTGCTAGTGAAAGATGAAGGCTAAAAATTATCAAAAGGCTAGGCTAAAGGGTGACTACTAACTTGAAACTGTGACACTTTGGATATGGAAAGATGATACTCAATCTAGTATATGCCGGACAAGCAATAACACAGGGGATGGAAGTGTCTCACAAATGGGTAAGTTACGTTTAGAGGTGCTTATTCACCTTGACAAATGCTCACAATCCATATCAAATACAAATGAGGCCAACAATATTTTAGATATAACTTTTAAGAACCATTGTTTTTTTGGGCCTTTGAGTTCCCATAGCCTTGATCCATGTGTGTTAAAAAACATTTGTTACATGGATTTAGATTTATTAAAGCTTCATGCTCCATGCATGCTTGAAAACACTTGTTACATGGGTTTTACATTTCACATTTCACAATTACACTTCAAAGCCAATTTCATTAGGCTTACCTTGCATTCATGCATGTTAAGAAATACTTGTTACATGAATGGGATTTTCGCAAGATATTCATTTCTTTTCCATATACATTGTATTAATGGCAATGTTATTTGTTTCAATTTTATCCAACACAACCTAGGCAAATCAGAGCTGAGACACAAATAAACAAGGAAGCCTATCCAACAAAGAGGCTATAGTGGGTGAAGGTCCTCCATGCCACTAGTCAAGTAGTAGGTCGAGTTATAAACATAATTGGAAGGTAATGGATGGGTGGAGATAGTGAAAAATGATAGTAACACTAGCAAGCCAAAGTATGGTGGGAATGATCATCTCTATTCTCCATAAGGAGGGAAAAACCAATGAGTATAGGTCAATAACTTCTAGGTCTAAGTAGGGACATACATAAAAAATATCAATAAAACCATGTCCACATATTTATATGATCGTCAGATCATGACACTAAATGTTGATACATGTTACAAGATTGAGTATAAAAGCAATAATAACCATAACACAAAATAATACTTGTTGAATCATATACATGTAAATAACCAATCCGAAACAACATATGTCCATTGAGAACCTGCTGCTGCAACTCTGGGCAATATTGATTGTTCTATAAATGGATAAATGGATACATCAGTCCTCAAATATGAGTGTCCTGAGACTCAGTCATGGCATGGGAGAGTACTATAGTCCATCATCAAATAGTGATCCATCACATATGCTCATCTCAGCATCTCATATGTAAGGGAACTGGATGAAAAAGTGTACTGGAATCTAAAAATAGAATATGGTAACCCGACTACTATATATGTGATAACATAACAACAAAAAAAAGGTACAAGTTCAGGTCTACATAGTCTTTAAACTTTTGTCAATGCAGTTTCTTGGTTTTAGTTTCCTCTTTCCATCCATTTCACCCTCCAACAACAACCTATCGGTGTACTATTGCACCTTCTTGGGGCAATTGCTAGTTTTAAATGATTGCTAATGATGTGGCATATATAAACATGGATCCTTTTGACATAACCATTGTTTATTGATGGATGCCATGAGAATAGGCATAGTGGTTTATTAAATTGATGCATAAGTATACCACTCCACTTTTTTAAACCCTAGATGCAATAAATGATCAAGATTGTGACTTGGGTGTATTGGAATTTGGAAATATGATGTCAGTTGATGAAGCAATAATTGATCGTTTATAATTGGCATGTGATATATGTGTGTTGTTGGTTTTGGAGACGTGTTTATTCATTTAGTTTTCGAGCTCCTCCACACCCAAATGTGCATTATTGACATTTACTACACACTAATTGCATCTCTCTTTTGTTCTTTGAGAAGGTTGTTCCTGCATATGTTGATATTTCCTTATAAGTGTTAATGTAGCTCTACCATTTTGAAAGCACTGCTCATTTTGTTAATTTCGGTAAGAAGTTTTGATTATTTTGGGGCTGTAAGCTCTATGGAAAAGTTGTAACTAGTGCATCACAATCCATGAATGGTAATCTTCAAGAGCGGATATGTGCAATGGATAAATGGTTTACATGTTGCATTATTTGCTTGAGTTTGATTGTTATTCTATCATTATGTTCTTCCTCCATACCTTTCCACCCTTGTTCATGATATCTATAGAAAACCCAACCCACTTGTCTCGATGATATATTTCATTGACTGGAATTTCATGTTGGTACAATCATTCTTCACTTACAATATGTGACCCTTCAATGAAAGCCATAACTCGAGATGTAGAATCAATTCCTTTTCATCTTCCTCTCCCTTTCCTTCACAATAGAAGGTCTAACTTTTTGCACGAAATTTGTGTGCTGTTACTAAGTTAATCGAGTGATGAACTTGAAATCGATATAGTATTTTCCACTTGATTCTAGATGGGATATTATTACTACTACATTCGAATAATTTGTTAAGAAGATGCAATATGGTCATTTTGCTATTAATGTCTATATGTATAGTTCTTCTACACCCCAAACTTCACTCATTATTTAAAATTTTTGAAAAAATGACTATGCAAGCTCTCCTCGTAATGAAATAATCAGTTTAGTGTTGGTGTTAGTTCAAAACTTCTTGGTTTCACATTCTATTTATTTTTTATTTTTTAAATTTTTGTAACCTTTAAGTTTTCAATTTTATTTTATTTTATATTTTATAAATTTTTGACATTTTTTTTTATTGTTTTTTAAACTTTAAAGAATTACAATTTTTTTAAACTTTTATTTTTCAATTTTGTATTATTTTATTTTATTTCTTATCATTTTTCTTAAAACGTTTCACATTTTGTTTAACTTAAACTTAAAAATACTTGTTGAATTTTTTTTTAACTTAAACTTTAAAAAAACTTGTTGAGTTTTCAATTTGTTTTTAAGTTTGTTTAATAACTTTGTTTAGTTTTCAAATTTTTTTGTTTTTTTTAAATTACGTTTTTTTTTTCCTTAAACTTTATAAAAAAAAATATTTTATTTTTTAGAAAATTTCAATTAATATTTCTTTTGTATGGTAAATTTGTCTTTTTAACTTATTTTAAAGTAATTTTATTTCTAAATTTGAATATGTGTTTTAGGCCATAGTTTCAAAATGCATGCAATTTTAATTTCACAAAAGAAAGGGTTGCTACTAATAGCACCATTTTTGGGTTCGACGTTTGTTTTTGGCATTTTGGTTGCAACTGTATAGGGGGTTATAGATATTGGGAGTTGTTGCGTCTGGAACAATTTCCCAAAATTCTAAAATTTTAGGACCCTCCTTTAATTTGGATTAGTTTAATGTTCTGCCTTGTTTTGATACAATTATTTCTCAGAATGTTTGTTTTAATGCCTGGGTTGATCTACTTGCTGCCTTGGAGAGCCTTTGGAGACCTGTTGGATTGCTGCTGTTGAACGTATTTGAAGCTTGCTGAAATCGAAAGCTGTTTTGCTTTGGTTTTCCGCCGTTGCGGCGGGTTTTAAGTTTTCACCTCCCGATTGCAGAACCTTCCGACTGCCGACNGGGTGCTTTTCTGATTGGGCATCGGACGCTTTTTAATCTTTTATCCCGCCGTTGCGGACGAGCTTTTGATCGTGATTTCCGGTTTTCTCCCGACTTATGTTTTTTCGAATGACTTCAAGTTTTTTTTTTAAGTCGGAACCTTTTACTGTGTTAATTTTCCCCGTTGCGGAGGGATTTGGACTGTCGTCCTCCGACTTGAGATCCTCCCGACGTCTGACGCGTATAATCGGATCGGAGACTTTTGGGATTGTATCTTCCGCCGTTACGGAAAGCTTCAAACTCTCGGCTTCCGATTTAAGTTTTCCCCGACGTACGATGGTTGAGTTCTCCCGTCTCGCCCACCATTGCGGAAGGTTCCGCACTCTCACCCTCCGATTTAGAATGGATTCCCGTCCGATATGTTATGTCGCACGTGTAGATCTTTTATATATACGAGCGGGTCACGGGATTTGTGTGTCATTCCAACATTGTCGATTATTGGGCTCTGTCGTTATTTGTCACGCTCGCTTGTTTCGCTGTCGCAGTACTTTCGGTCCAGGTGTCTACATCGTGCTCGACGGTTATCTCCACGTCGTCTACGCGCCCGTGCTAGGTAGGTTATTTGCACCATCTCCTGTTTCAGTGAAGCGTTTGATAAAGTTTATATAGATGGTTTTGGGTGCGGTAGTTTTTTCCCCTAGCCGTTTGCTGGTTCCATTGTTTTCAAGCTTATATAAGTAAGGGGAGGGCTAGTTCTGATAATCAGCGGGGCGGTTTTTTAACTCACGGAGAAATTATTTAGGTCGCAGCCTTGCTTGTAAACCCCGCATATAGAGATGGGGGTTTAGTGCAGATGGTCGTTACGCCGTCTACACCAAGCTTCCTTGGATAGTGATGATTGTGTCAGAAGAGGGGATTGTATAGGCGTTTTCTGCATTACCTGTGGGTTTTCCTCGCGGTTGTGGCCTCATTTTATCCGCACCCTCGGACATTGGTTTCGCCGCGCCTTTCTGCACTTCTTGTTTTGAAACCCTAGCTGGTTGGAAAGAATCCGCTGCGATTTGTAGACCATTAACTTGGAACGCGAAAGCAGCGGCACCAAAGACGTCGCATGTGGCTTTTACCCTTTTATCCTGTGCAACAAGACGACAGTAGTCCCATAGAAAGCGAAATGGGTAGTCAAACTAATGTAATTGTTTTGCCGCAAACGGCATGGCTCCTCCTTGTGTCCGTTCCTGCTAAGATATATGTTGTTAAAAGCATAGGGATTCCCCACAGTCATGCCGCATATGACTGCGTTCGATCATCTCTTTTGTTAATACACACAGGCTAAGCTTTTGAGCACTGCACGCTGCATTTTAATGGTTCTAACGATTAA
>LPNX010112098.1:388771-402355 GCA_001517045.1 Pseudotsuga menziesii | reverse complement strand
GTAAAACTCAAGCTATTTATGCTGTTATGGAAGGAGCGTTGGGTAGGTGGTAATTTAACCTTTTTCGGACCTCCCCGACTAAGTACGAAAAAGGTTCACCTGTTCTTCTTCGGAAGTTAAGAGAGTTCTTTTGAGGTTTGTTTTATACTTTTTCGGCCTTAAGAGACTAAATTGGATGAAAAAGGACCCCCCTGGAGTCTTCTTTGGCGTTTTCAGACTCTCTAAATATGAAAGCACCAAGCGAGCATGTACTAGTTCGGGCTCGTTAAATTCACGAATCAGTGTATCAAGCATTATTTTCCCGTCTCTTCAATCTTGTTAAAAAATGAAGAGGGAACCGAGTTGGCTTTCCTGGACTCGTTAAACTTAACAGGGAAGGAAAGGAAGAAGTTTTCTCTTGTTTTCAGTAATGGCAGCTTGTCATCCTTGAACATAGCACTCTTTGCCTTCCGATATCCATGTTCCAGTGTACATCTGTGTTCAGCTACCACTTTGAGTTTCTGCTCTTCCTCTTGTCCTTTATACCTGGGGAATCTGATCATGTCTCCTACATGACAGATAAGTCTCGTTGTCCTATCTATCTATTATACGCTGCCTTGGGTCATCTCTGTGTCGTGCTCACTGTTCAAGGATTCTTCCCACTATCTGATTTATAGCCTGATCCAATCACCGTTATATCTGTTATCCTTTTCCTTGTGTATACCTTTTGTTGCCCAGTTCCTCATCACTCTTGTGATCCGTTGGAGGATCTATTGCCTCCCCTATCACAGTATGGTTCAGTTTCAGCATTTCCTGATGACGAAGACCTAGAGTTTGACGGTAGTACCTCTGGATTCACTCTCATCATTGGTGAACTCCTTTGCTTCAGTTGTCAATTATCATCTATTGGTTGGCAAACTGTTGAATCCTCTCCATGTTCGACTTCAGCTTACCCTTATTCACATGGCTTGGATTGTACTTGGTTCTTTGGGATCTCGTATGAAGACCTTAGTTCCTTACTTATGAACTAAGTTGCGCAAGACTATGTTCCGTTTCTATATCCAGCTTCCTGATCTTTGAAGACTCATCATTGTTATATTGTGGCTTTGATCCACCTTTGTACATACGTGGTTTTACCCGTATTATATGATGTATTCTAATTTTGTAAAGGAGCTAGTGTTCTAGTAAATTGAACATAGCATCCTCAGATATAGCTTTGTATATGACATTATTATGTATTGGTTTCAGGTACTCCTTCTGCTCCATTGGATTTCTGAGTTTCTCCAGAGTTAGTATTATAATGTATTTCAGCCATCGTTCCCCTCTGACCTCACACATTAGGGGGCATCGGTTATACAGCTGATTGGCACCTCTCCGTCCGAGTGCTGACATCCCTCAGGTCGGCACACAAAAGGACACTTATGGATTGAGGTTTGCCTAGTTTCATTATACCTTGGTTGATGATGAAATGCATTACCTATATGCCCAGCTGGTTACTTTGCTATTTTGATATTTTGAGTGCATGCGCGACTATCTTTATTGGCATCTCGCGCATATGCACGAGTATTATGTCCAGTAGGTCGCGCATACATATATGTGCGGGTTGCTCTTGTATAGAGTCGCGCATGATGCGCGGGTTGCTTTAATACATACCCGCGCATGTTTTCCTCAAAATTAGTTTTTAAAAACACGAGTTAATGGGAGATTAGTTGTTTCATTTACCTTAATCCCATTAACTGCTATAACCTCCCTAACCTTCGAGAACTGCCTCATTTCATCCATATAAATAGAGGCCTTGGGGAGGGTTTTAGATATTCATACTTGGAGAGCAAAGTTATGCTGGTGGATTTTCTACAGAATCTTTGGAGCAGAGAAACTCAGAATCCTTTGGTGACAGAGGAGTCCCTTATTCAGACATTGGGTTGTAACCTAAACTCCCTCTATTATTGTTAATAAAGCAGATTACTTCTTCCATATTGTGTTTCATGTGTTGTGGCTTGGTAAATGTTTATATTTTATTATAATATGTGATTTACCTAACCTGCATCTTTATATATGAATCATATTGTGTATTGGAAGAATCTTTGTTAACAGGTTGAAGGAGGAACTATCCCGGAGATTGTATAAGTGAAGCAAAGAGGAAGAAGTTAGCTTGGATCAACCTTCGTTTATTACAAGTAAGTTCCTGTTACTTCCCTATTTCCTATTTGTGCTTTTATAATCAATTTGTCTGTAAGGTCATAGTATGTTGGTAACCCCCAGACCTAGGTTATTAGGTGTATTATCCATTACAACAGGGTGGTTCCTCCAAATTTTTTTATGACATTTTCAATCTTCCTATCTTGAGAAACAAGCCTATGTTTCCCACCTATGGGTTCATGGTTTACCAAGTTCCAACTATCCATATATTAAATATAAGTATTTTTAACTGTCTTTTACAACTTCCTTTTCAAAAGGCCAAATGACAAGCTGCTAACTTGCTAAAAATATAAAATAATAATAATGTATTTTTCTCACTTAGTCACAAATTCGAATTTTTCCAACCTTAGTGAACATAATTATCCAAGATTAAGCATGGGGAACATTACACATGGGGTTATGATTACCTCAAGTGTTAGCAAGAAAATTAGCGGGTTGGCCCCCACCCTCCCGGGTTTGGTTATTCCTTTCATTATTCTTTTTCTTTTTATTGGTCTACATGTTTTGATTGTGGGTGCAGATTGGTTGGCGTGTTTTGATAGGAATAAACCTAACCATGTGGAAAAGAGGAAGATTGAGAATGTTTTTGGACTAGCGGTCCTAACAGAGGGATAGAAAATGGGTAGTAGGGATTATGGGTTGGTGGAGATACATATGTGGTAGATTCACCACTGTACATAATGCTACTACACAAAGGACCATAGATTTGGGATTAATGCAGAGGAACTGAGTATGAGGTACTCATTTTTTCATAAAAGGATGAATGCGAGAATCATGAGAGAAGCAAGGAATATGTGGGTTCCTCAAGTAAATTAAAGAGATCACCACTAGGGGAATTACCATATGGATTAGTGATAGTCAATGATGACATTTGTTTTTATGGATGGGAGGTGGGTGGTGTGCCAATCACACCATCTACAGAATGGGAGGTCCATGAATGATCTCTTAATAAGCAGTCACTAGGGGAGTTGATCTAGGTCATTCCCAAATGCATGTTGGGGACAACAGTCGACTGAATGAGTTGAGCACTTTTATGGAGGAAGCATAGAAAAATAACAAGTAACCAGGAACCACACTATTAACAGAAAGCATGTGCACGACAATATGCAAGAATTCGAACCAATTTCTATTATGAATTCTTCTCTATGAAGGTTGGTTGATTATTAAAATAATGTACATGTTTATATATGATGTTGAGAAGCTTGGGTGACTACTCATTACGTTTAGTTACAAGAAGCTATAACAGTTCAGAAGTTCAACTTTCGATGTTCGACAATCGTCAGTGCCAACAAGGCATGTCAAGATGTTGTATGTCGAAGATGAAACCTGTCGAGGTATTCAGAGTAGTTAAATAAATTCAAGTGCTAGAATTTGTTGAAGTTCAACAACATGCCAACTACTGGTTGGATCATTCCTCCTTCCTTAAGAAACAATGGTCTCCATTGTGTATTTGCTCAAGTGACGAAACTTGTTGGCTATTTCAGTAGCAGAGTACCATTTCCTTGTACTGGGAGTTGTCTAGATTTAGCCACTTGAAATAAGGGAATGGAGTTCGTCCTTGTATGGCATATACGTCGTCCCACAATGGTGTCACAAGGAATAGGTTCCTGAACATCTAGATGGATGTCTTCGGGTTATGATGTATGCAAGTCGTTCTATTCCAACAATGGTGCATGGTATGGTCAAAGTAGATCTACAGTAAATACTAGATGTAGGCCAAGGTATGCAGGGATGTCAAACTGAAAATCATTTTCTCCAATATTTTTAAGGATACTATATGGACCATACCAAAACTGAAAATCATTTTCTCCAATATTTTTAAGGATACTATATGGACCATAACGCAAGGATTTCATCTTTCTGTATGGACTACTGAAGCGCTCCTTCTTTAGATGTAACCATACATGATCCCCAATTTGGAATGAATGGGGAATATGATGCTTGTCGTGTCGGGCCCTATATTTTGCATTAGCTCTTTGAAACATTTCATGTTCTTGCTTCTGGATGTTGTAGATTCGATTTGTGAACTTCAATGCTTTCTCCACTTCTTGTCCTTTGAAGTAGGTGTCATTCGGCTGTGTTGAGGAACTGATCCAGTCGATAGGCGTTGGCAGTTGAAATCCATAACAGATATCAAATGGACTCTTGCCCATATAACTGTGTTGAGCATGATTGTATATGTTATGTATGAATGGAAGGTTATCATCCCATGTTCGACGATTCTTGTGGTTGTACATGCGAAGCAATTGTACTACCAAGCAATTTACAACTTTCATATGTCCCTATGTCTACGTATGGAAGGATATCGACAAAGAAAGTCTTGTGTCGAGCTGTTTCTAGAGAGTTTTCCAAAAGATGCAAACAAATCTAGCATTTCTGTTAGAAATAATGGTCACTGGGAGGCCATAATGTTTCCACACATGTTCAAAGAAGAGTTGAATAGTCTGTCATGCTGTCATAGACTTCTTTCATGTTATAAGGATAGGCATCTTGGAAAATATATAGGTTTCTACTAAGATCATGTCATGCTAATGTTTGGTAGTAGGATATCCCGTAAAGTAGTCCATAGAAATAGATTCCCATGGTCTACTAGGAACTAGAAGGGGTGTATACAGTCCTTGCTGTCGATTCGACGGTTTAACAATGGCACAAACTACGCACAATCGAATGTACTTCTTGAAGTCAAATTTAAGTGAAGGCCAAAAAAATAATTTTGGAGGATAACAAGCGTTTTTGCGATTCCAAAATGTCCTATTGTATTGTTGTAGTGTGCATCCCAAATGAGCATATGTTGGTGCTCATCATTCGGTACACAAAGTTGTCCAAGCTTGTATAGTAAGGTGTCCTTCAGGAAGTAGTCAATTTTACACATCATGTAGCTCTGAAGTTATCGATAGATTATGGAGAACTCATAGTCTACCGAGTACAATTGTGGCCAAGTAGTGGTGTCATAAGCCTACATACTCATTAATGTAGACGGTAGAGTATTGGGTGGTCAAGTGAGACAATCAGTTGCGGCATTGGATTTGCCTTTCTGATACTTAATTACCAACTGAAATTGTTGCAGGTAATTAATCCACTTGATTTTTTGAGTTGTTGGTAATTTCAACTGGGACAAAGAAAATTGCAAAGGTTTATGGTCAGTGAGGATGAGCGTCTCTTTGTCAAGAATGTAGTGTCTCCATTGTTTAAGAGCTTGCACAATGGCGTATAGTTATTTTTCATACGTTGAATACCTTCTACCAGTGTCATTGAAAGTATTAGAATGAAACACGAATGGGTGACCTAATTGAGTGATCATTGCACCGAGAGCATCGTTTGATGTGTCCGTCTCAATCTCAAAGGACTAATGCAAATCATGCAACATAAGTATTGGTGTAGTACAAAGCTTGTTTTTGAGTTGTTCAAAAGCTTGTTGTTGTGTCGGTGTCCATTTAAAGACAGTTTTCCCACTTCCCTTAGTCAACTGATTCAAACCCCTTGCGATGTGACTGAAGCCAAGTATGAACCATTGATAGAAATTCACCAAACCAAGAAAACTTCTTAGTTCATGAATGTTTTGAGGAATGGGACAATATTTGAGTATTTGTAATTTTTCTGCGTCAACATGAATGCGTGCAGAGTCAATTACATACCCAAAATATTTAATGTTGGTCATCGCAAATGAGCATTTGTCCATGTTCAAATATAGTCGATGTCGCCAGAGAGTGTCGAAGACTTGTTGAAGCTGTCTGACATGTTCTTCCCATGATTGAGTGAAAATCAAGATATCGTCGAGATAGACAATGACACACTTGTCGATGAAAGGTCATAGAAGGTCATCCATATATCTCATGAAGGTTGCAAGTGCATTGGTTAAGCTGAAAGGCATGACTAACCATTAACACAATCCTTCCTTGGTCTTGAAAGTCGTTTTACATATATTGATGGAATCGATCGGAATTTGATGATATCCCGACTTGAGGTTGAGTTTCATCAAGAACTTTGCACCTTTTAAACTGTCGATGAGTTCATCTATCAGTGGAAGAGGGTGTTTGTTCTTTACAGAAAATTTGTTGAGAGCCTGATAGTCGATGCACATGCACCAAGTCCCATATTTCTTTGGAACTAGGACGACTGGACTTACACAAGTAAAAGAGTTGGGGTGGATATGACCCTTGTCGATCAAATCCTGAATTTGCCAGCGAATTTATTTGTTCTCGAGAATGGATCTTCTATAAACAGATGCATTAGGTAATGAAGAAATAGGAATGCATTCAATGGAGTGTTTTACCTGACAATGTAGAGGTACTCCATTCGAATCTTGAAATACGTTCTGGTATTCCTCAAGAATGTGGTCGATCTGTTATTGTTGTCAAGAGTTGCGCTGATCGGTGAATCGACTTGTTGCTGCAGTATTTTTGGAATGTTAAGGCTTTATCATAATTAATGAAAACTTCTGGGCATGGATGATAAACTTCTTTGTGTGTTTGGCATATATCATAGCAACCATTGATGTGGGTTGTTGCTTTGGTATGTCGTACCATTGATTCTGAATTTTGACAATCACCTTCTGAGGTCGTGACTAATATGTACCGTGTCGATCCCACAAGTAAGGTTTCCCAAACAAGGTGTCAGCTACGGAAAGTTGTGCTACATCACATAGTACTTCATCTTCAAAAGGCTCGATAAAGTAGGCGAGTCTGCATTGGCGTGTGATTCTTAGTTCTTTTCCATCTTTCATCCAACCGATATTGTAAGGCTGAGGATGTGGAGTGGTGGCAAGACCTAATTTCTTCACAAGATCTTCAAAAATGAAGTTCTTCTAACTATCATTGTCCACAACCAGATGTAATGGATTTTTCTCAACTCATATCCGTGTATGGAATAGGTGTTCTCGTTCCTCCTCATCGATGATAGTCGAGGTTGTCAGAGTAATCGAATTCAAAGCCAAGAGGGTTGATGCATCTGGATCATATTCTACCAGGGTTCTGTTAGACAATTCTAATGTTGACATTTTTTCCAAAAATGTCTTCCAAGATTTGCATTCTAACATATCATGCCATGTTGAATTGTGATAATCACACTATTTCTTGGTAGGATCTTGTTTGTTGCGATCCTTTTTGTATTTATGAAAGTTCTTCTTGTGATGATTGGGCTTTGGCGGAGTCAACTAAGAAGGGTTCTTAAACTTGTCGAAGTTGGTTGGCCATGATTTCTTATTGGATGTTTGACCTGTTGGCTTGTTCGTGAAGTGTGCTCTTCCTTTTTGTTTAGCTTCAAGCTTACCGGTGTAATGAAATGCATTTGAAAGCGTACTGATAGTCAAAAACTCCTTATCTTGCTGAATGATATAGGGATAAACCACTAACATAATTCAGGACAAGCAATTTCTCTTCTTCTTGGACACCAAGTCTATCCATAAGTCGATAAAACTCGTTGGTATAACTCTGTACGGGCTGGTCTTTCCACTACCTTAGTTGTTACCACTTCTTATACTATTGTTCAAGATACTTGGGTGGGTAGAACTCCTTTCGAACATATTCAAAAAAAATTACCCATGTGTCTATGGGGTCGCCTTCTTTTTCCATCTTTGTCAATAAATTTTCCCACTCGGAGGTTGACATATTTAAGGATGCAATGGTGATCTTTTCTGCTTTGGAGGGTTGATTAACAGAGTAGTATTAGTTTTTGTACCCAATTGTGGACGGATTTCGCGTCAATATTACCTTCAAGATTCAATATGTCTAGATTCATTTGCACTTTGAAGGGGTTGATTTTACTAGAGTGAGGTTGCGTGGAGTATTCCCTGAAATTTGAAGTGAATCGCATGAGAATATCGCTGAACTAGGCAAAGATTTCGGTCTGTTGGTGAGCCAGTGATTTTTCTATGAGTTGTTATGTCTTGTTAGTTTCATGTCTATTGTTCTATTCTTCGACCATCTTTTCTAAAGTCGAAGGAAGTTTCTACTTGTTGTTGAGTTTGCGAGCGTGTTTGAATAGGCATAAGTTAAATAATTTCGATGGAAGTGTTGATGTAAGTTAGGATCTGGACAATATCAAGCTCTGATACCAATGATCCAGGTCGTGCCCAAGTGCACCCTGCGGACAACAGTCGACTGAATGAGTCGAGCACTGTTATGGCGGAAGCATAGAAAAATAACAAGTAAGCAGGAAACACACTATATCGACAGAAAGCATTTGCACAGACAATATGCAATAATTCGAACCAATTTCTATTATTACTTCTTCTCTATGAAGGTTGGTTTATTGTTACAATAATGTACATGGTTATATAGGATTTTGAGACACTTTGGTCACTACCTGTTACGTTCAGTTACAAGAAGTTATAACAGTTCAGAAGTTAAACCGTCGCAGACGACTGGAAGACACCGATCATATGTCAATGTTTGACAGTCGTCAGTGCTGACAAGGCATGTCAATATGTTGTATGTCGAAGATGAAAATTGTCGAGGTAGTCGGAGTAGTCTAAGCAGTTGAAGTGTTAGACTTTGTCGAATTTTGACAACATGCCAACTACTAGTTGGATCAGGAGCATCTGGGATGGTAAAGTACAAATATATGGATTGAGAATAGATCAAACATATTGTTTATCCTTCATAATATCTTCCTCTTCCATTTGCATCATTTAGAAGCGACATCCTTATTTATCACACGAGATGTTTTAAGAAGAAATATAGAAACAAATTATCATTAGGATTTATCTTACAAAGGATTCTTCATCTTTTCCACCCATGAATGTGATCCATGATATTGATGGCCATATTTTGAAGACAAACCAAAAGAATTTCCATTCCCTCATCATATTGGATGGGTAACTAGAAGAGTGTGAGAAAAGTGTAGGCCAACGACACAAAGTTGGGATATGTCACAAAAGATTGTTCAATGTACCACTTCACTACCATGCTTAAGGGTTCTCTAAAATATTACAAACAAATGGAATCATCTATGATTTTATTGGAGTAACACCATAAATGGAATGACATGATATGAGTGGAGGGGTCATATCCTACTTTAAATCCAAATTTGTGAATGTTTGAAGGTGATCGGTGGGCATAAGAGGCCATATAGGGTCATGTATAAAAATATCATTTTTTAGTTGAGTTAGGTATGGTAGATTAAAACTAGCCATAGATAGGAGGATTGAAATATTAGGTGCATTCATATCGATGTTTACATTCACATTCTGATTGAGATTTGTATGAGGGTGATTATGAGATTTGGGGAGAGAATCTCTAAACATGTTGGATGTTGGATTTCTAAATGGGGTAACGATGTTAAATAAAAGTGGAAATCTAAGTTGTGAGAATTTTGGATCAAATGACACCAATGCGGAACTAGGTGAGGTAGGAGGTTATTGATGTTCATTTCTCACATGTTGAAGTCGACTAATCACATCATAGGGAATCCTAAGGGTAGGATCCAATACTCATAATAGTTTAGAATGTCCAAGAGGAACAATATTGATAGTGTAGTGTAGCCACTAACTCAACTAATATCTCTTTACAATATTAATGAGAGGGATTCAAATTAACTAACATTAATTTTAAAGTATACTAAATTAAGAGCAAGTGCAGTGTGGGTGCAACATGTGATTTAATTAAGTACATAACTAATGTAAAAATGAATACCATTGAAAAAAGGACTCTCTATTCCTAGGAGGAGAAATATGAAATATAATGTGAAAATAAATGAAAACTTTCCCAAATCTTCCTTAACAAGTGGTATAGAAAGGCCCACTATATGAGAAGAAGTATAAAGACAAACAAGCGCCTTCCAAACACTTCACTTAATAGGATATCAATTCCACCAAGTAAGCGAGTGAAGTTGTGAATGGGATAGTTATAGTGTAGGATACTGGGATAAACTATAATTGGCCTATAAATATCTCTCTTAGGTGCTTTCTCAACTACGAGAGCCACCTAGTTAGGTACCTAAAAAATCCAGCCACTAAATTAGCTCTTCATAAGTATGTGAAATAGGTTACCTTTCCTTCATGTTAAAATCAATTGGGTGGGGGATATTTAGTATTGAAAGAGCTAGAAGTCTCAATCAAACCTTCTGTCCCAACCTTGGCATTATCCACTCTAAAGAGTGTGCTTGTTTCTAAATGGATTTTGAACCACACCTGGTAGAAAGGATTTTAAAGCTTCTTAAATGCAAACAACTATGTTTCAAATATGAATGATTGAGGGGGGTTACTTGGATTCCTATTCCCATAAAACCTAACTAGAAAATTATTTTGGTTCCTCAATTGAGAATTTTTAGTGAGTTAGCTTAGAATTTTTATTTTAGGATTAACTTGGCATCAAGAAGCAAGTGTTGTTTAATTTAGGTGTGGTTTGTGTGCACATGTGGTGTGTACAACAAAATTAGATTGCTTTCAAAAGTAAATTCCAAAAATAAGAAGTACACGAAAAGAATGATAATGTTCAATACTTGAGAAACATTATTTTTTTCCTTAAACAAAACCAAGTACTTTTCTAAATAAGTAGATGTACACTTTTCATTTTTTCAACCACAACAATTTAAATGAAAGATATCAAGAGATTAATGCAGTTTAAGAATTATATTAAAGAAATTATAATAGTCAATACTAAGAATGTCCTCATGTCTTTGCTTAGTTAAATTCTTTCTAACATGCAAAAGGAGGCAAGTAAATTATTATATGTTTTCAAGGAAAAAGATATGTAAATCTTAACCAATCAAATAGGGGTTCTAAGAAAATGCATGTATTAACTCACAAACAAAAAGAGACTGAAACCCATCCTAAATTGGTACCCTAAAGGCAACAAATACTAGATCTTTTCAACCTTTTATTTTGCCTACATCACCAAAACTAAGACAAAAAATAGTCAATACAACTAGGAATGGAAAGCAAATAGACAATGGAATCTAACCTTAAAACCATAATTGAAATGCAAAAGAAAAATTGGGAAACCAACCTAGTTCGCATAAAAACTAGGTTACTTTTCCTACAATTTAATGGATTTCTTATAAAATTACGTTATGCCATGTCATGATTTTCATGTGAAAAAGTGTGACATACACCTAAAATTGAAAATTTTGAAACTTGTTCATAATCGAGGAAAAAATTGGGGGTTTATTTTTTTAACAGAAACGGTTGAGTCTTTTTTAATTATATATAAAAGAAGGAGGATACAAAATACATATAGGATTTCTCCCATAATAGGGCAACATCCATTACACCTTATTCATCCTTCTCTAACTTTTAGCTATCATGCAAAATGCCTAAAATGTGGAAACTATATCTCCTTACATATTGCCAAGCAATAATATGCAGAAGAAAAACATTTAATAAACAAATCAGATTAAGGGATCCAAATGTTTTCAAGAATGACGTTATCCTTTTTTAAAACACCACAACACAAGCCAACCCCTTTATTAGCCATGCTATCTGCCTGATGGTTTTGGTCTTGATAGGTATAACTCCCGATTCTTTATTATTCCAATGCCAATGCATATATTTATACAAATGATATGACGGTTGTGTTTCACCTTCCGCCTAGCCTTTTCGGCTTCCTACTATTCAGATTTATTTATTTATTTAAATTAATCCCTACGGATTATATTTTAACAATCCCCCTCTTAATCCGAAGGGGTGTTTGTAAGTCTGAGCATGTTTCTGAATCTTTCAAACTTTTCTCATCCAAGCGCTTTGGTGAATATGTTTGCAATTTGATCATTTGTGGAACAATGTCAAAGATGGACTGTCTTGGCCTCTACATGATGTCGAATCAAATGATACTTTGTGTTGATGTGTTTGGTTCGATCATGGAATCTAGGATTCTTAGCCATCTTGATTGCAGAAGTATTGTCGATCAATAATGGTGTGGAGTCCTCTTGTTTTTCTTGCAAATCTTCAAGTATCTTCCTGAGCCATACTATTTCTTTCGTTGCTTCAGCTGCAGCCACATATTCTGCTTCTGTTGTTGAATCTGTCAGAACTGACTGTTTGCGTGATCTCCATGAGACAGCTGTTGATCCAAGACTCATAGTGTATCCAGAAGTTGATACTCCTGTCTCCTTATCGCCATCAAAATCTGAGTCTGAGTACCCAATAAGTTTGAAGTCATCCAGTTTAGAGTACTTGAGTCCAACTTCTTGAGTCCCCTTCAAGTATCTTAGAAATTTTTTGCAGCTGACCAGTGTCCTTCACAAGGTTTATGCATGAACCTTGAAAGTATGCCAACAACATAAGAAATATCTAGTCTAGTTGTTGTAAGGTAGATAAGACTTCCTACAAGTTGTCGATACTTGGTCGCATCCTCAAATTCTTTTCCTTCGCTTGATGTGAGCTTCATTTTCTGTTCCATTGGAGTAGATATAGGGTTGCATTCTGTCATGCAAAATTTGTTTAGTAGTTCTCCAACATATTTTTTCTGAGATAGGAAAATATACTTAGGATGTTGAGTGACTTCAATTCCTAAGTAATAGTGGAGATGTCCCATATGTGTCATTTCAAAGATCTTTTTCAAATATTTCTTTATGGATGCTATATAGCTCTCATTGTTCCCTGTCATCAAAAGATCATATACGTACACCACAAGATACACAACAGATCTTCCAACTTTCTTTATAAATAGTGTTGCATCATCAAGATCAAAATGTTCGAAATTTAACTTCAAAATATGCTCGGTTAACTTTTCATACCATGTGCGAGGCACTTGTTTTATGCCATACAAGGATTTGACAAGCTTGCATACCTTTTGTTCTTTTCCTTTCACAACAAAGCCTTCTGGCTGAGACATGAAGACATTCTCTTTCAAGTCTCCATTCAAGAAAGCAGTCTTCACATCCATTTGATGAACTTTCCACCCTTTCTGAGTAGCTAAAGAGAGTAAGGTTCGGATGGTAGCCCATTTTGCTGTAGGAGAAAATGTTTCTTCATAGTCAATTCCTTCTTTCTGTGCATAGCCTTTTGCTACAAGCCTCACTTTGTGCTTGTCAAGTGAGCCATCTGATTTGTATTTGTTCTTGTACACCCACTTGCAGCCAATTGGTTTGGTTCCAACTGGAGGGTCAACTATCTTCCAAGTTCCATTCTTTATGAGTGCATCATACTCATTCTGCATAGCTTCTTTCCACTCAACTTGAGTAGAAGCTTCTTCAAAGGAAGTTGGTTCAAAGTTAGCAGATAAATTAAATTCACAATCAAATGATACATCCATGTCATCACCTGAATTATCTGCTCCTCCTCCATCTTCATGTCTTTTCGAACTTCTTGTTCCCGTCTTTCCAACTTCATCCAGATGGACACTTTCAAGTGTCTTTGTGGCCCATTTAGGAATCTTTCGTGATGGTCCTGGTTGATCAACTGGTGGTGCTTCATCATTGATTGAGAGTCTTTCAATTCTCTCAATCACATCATCCAGTTGAATTTCT
>LPNX010112098.1:318759-388566 GCA_001517045.1 Pseudotsuga menziesii | reverse complement strand
ATGTCTTTGGATGAGGATAACTTTCCAAACGATCAAGCTGTCTCTCAATGGACTGGTCATTTTTATTAGTCTCAAGAAAAATGACATCTCTGGAAATAACACATTTCTTGTTTACCTCATCATACAAACGGTATGCCTTGGAGTATTCTTCGTACCCCAGGAAAATGCATTTTCTGCTTCGAGCACCAAGCTTGTTTCTTTGCTCCTTTGGAATCAAGGCATAACAGGTGGAACCAAAAACTCTGGGATGCCTGACTGAAGGGAGATGGCCAAACCACATTTCATGTGGAGTCTTGTTATCAAGTGCATTTGAGGGACTTCTATTTCTCAAATAGGCTGCACATTTTACTGCATCACCCCAAAACATTAGTTTTACATTCTTGAAAAACATCATTGAGCGAACCATATTCATTATGGTTCTATTCATTCTTTTTGCTACACCGTTTTGTTGAGTATTATAGGAAACTGTAGTCTGATGTGCAATTCCATGTTGGCGAAGATAATCTTCAAAAGCATTTGAAGTGTATTCTTTCCCATTATCAGTACGAAGTGTACCAATTTCTGATTGTGCTTGTTTTTCTATCAATGCATGAAAGTCTTTGAATGTTTGAAATGCTTCTGATTTTGTCTTTAAATAGTAAATCCAACACATTCTTGAGTAGTCATCCACAAATGTCATAAAATACTTATTCCCATTTGCTGAAGGAGTTGGCATTGGGCCACATAAATCAGAATGCACTAATTCTAATTTCCTACTTGCTCTGAAATTAGATTCATGGAATGGCAGCTTACTATGTTTCCCTAATATACATGCATCACATTTGTTCTTCTCTTTGGGAATGGTGGGAAAACCAAATACACCATTATTTCTCAACAAACGAAGACTGTTATAATTTAGATGACCAAATCTTGCATGCCACAATGAACTAGATGACAAATTACCTTCTCCATGCTGAGAGAGGTAGGCATAGTTCTGAATTCTTGCAGATGAACCCTTTAGCTTCAGCAGCTTCCCATCTTCATATCCAGTCATAATGACTTGGTTGTCAGAGGAATTTCTTATTTCCACGATTCCATCAAACATGTGGATGGAATGGCCTTGCTGTCGAATCTCCACCATGCTTTAAATTATTTGACTAGATAGAAGAGGAGGTGATGCATCTTGGAAGATGGACTCTTCCAATTTCTATAGATATTTCTTGATTCCCTAATGACAATTAGGGAATCTCCTATGATGCTCATTTCCTCAATCCCTGTATCTCTGGCCAGCTCCAAACCTTTAATTAAAGTGAGCCATTCCACTCCATTATTTGTTTCTCTCCCAATGCACCAGGTGTATTCTTTTTTCTTATTCCCCTTGGCTTCAAAGATTACTCCACTTGCGCCTACTAGCCTTGGGTTGCCTTTCGAGGCACCATTAAAGAACAAAGAACTGCTTCCTATATTTGTCCACCAATTTTGAAATTCTTCATTGCTCATCCTTATTTTCCAACTTGAAAGTCTTGACTTCTTTGTGGGATTTAACCAAGAACAAGGGGGAGGATACCAAAGGAGGTCATCCATCCATGCTCTTTCTTCAATTGTTAAAGGTTCCTTGTTTATTCTTTTCATTCCTCTCATGGATAAAGAGTCCACCCAAAGGGCCTTTATCGAGGCAGAAACCTTATTAGTGCTTGAGTTTATTCCTTTGAAGATTTCCTTGTTCCTCACGGTCCAAAATTTCCAGCAAATAAATCTTGGGAGAGCTTCCCAAGCTCCAACAAAGTATGGTTTTTGGTTGTAAGATCCCTGGTAGTAATCTTTCCAGCTGAAGAATATATCATTCCAATTCGTTGGCATTGTAATATTCATATTCAAATCTCTGAGCGCATTTCTCTAGACTTCTTGTGTGAAATTACATTCAGTGAAAACGTGCTCCAAGATTTTCCTCCGCCTCTTTACACAGTATGCAATGTATTGGCCCTATGATCCCTCTCTTCATTAGATTCTCAGGTTTCTCTGCAACTCTGGAAGATAAAGAACATTCTTCAACAAGAAATCAGGGAATCCAGGCATCTTTAGCCAAATGGTGCCCATCCCCTTTGGTTTAATACTTGACTTATCTGCAAAGTAAACTATGCCATCTATTGTTTCATTAAGTTCTTCAAAATAGTATTTTCTAAATGTCATGTGTGATGTTGCACCAGTATCAAGAAGCCAACAATCTTTGTAAGATGAAAGTGAAGTCATTTCATTAATTCCAAGATTACAATGTGCAACAATACATTGAGCAGAATCAGAAGACTTACTAGCATCTTGATTTTTACTGTCATCTTTCTTCTAGTTGTGCTTGTCTTTGATGGAGTCCCATGAATCCCAACAATGATTTGATGTGTGCCCAGTCTTTCCACAATGCTTGCACTGCAAATCTGATCTTTTGTTTCTGCCCCCTCTGCCTTTGAAATTTCTTCTGCCTCTCTCTTTGCCAGAGAGAGTGGCACCAACTATTGATGACAAAGATTGCATCTTTTACAACTGTTAGTGTAATTTACAAGAATGAACTTAATATGACAAAGAGAAATAGAAAAACAATAACCTTGCAGGTCTACAGTCTCTGCCAAGGTGAATGCAATGCAAGTTTAAAGGCTTCTTCAATACAATTATTTCACATAGACTTTATTCTTCAAGGCAGGTCGCGACTCCAGTAGCTTGATGCAGTACTTCTAGTTACAACACCATAATAATTGCACAGTGGCAATATTCCCAATTGCACGATAAGTCTCAATGTAATCAACACCAACAAAATAACAAGATTTTTCAATGTATGATATATCAGTCACAATATATCAGTCAGCATACATATCAGTCTGGCACAAAAGATAGGTTTTATACATTCTATTGGTCACAAACAATTAGACCAACAACACTCTACTTCAATGCAGAAAGCTAGCTCAAATTATTAAAACTCCACGCAGGCAGCTAGCTCAAACTATCTGACCTCGATAGCTAGATTAAAAACCTTGAATGTGGAAAAGTACAAAGATTATTAATGCATGCAATAGAGAGCAAGCCATATTGCCAAGAGTAGTTTTTACAGCTACAAAGATTTGCACAGATCAGGCTTTGCTGTCGATTTGGGCCAGCACCACTTCACAGTTTTGTGAAAGAGACAAATCCTCAACGCAGCTCCTCAACGCAATAAGAGTATTATTTCTCCAACGCAGTCACATGCAGTATTCTTCAGCAGTCTTGAATGCAGTCTTCAACAGTCACGATTCTGGAATATATATTGACAATCTCACAAGAATGGAGTCACAAGAATGTCTTCAAGCTTCACGTAGCTTGAGAAAAGGGACAAGCAGGTCGCAACTCCAGCAACACACACAGCAACACACTTCACGAGGGTTCGAATCTCTCAGGCGACGCTAGCAATACAACACGATAGTATTCAATGTAGCACAGGCTCGAGGAAGAAGAAATTATTCACAAATACTGTATTCTTCACTACGAAAGCATCTTAAAAATTGTGCCTTCAAGCTCCAGCTATATAGCGAGGGTTCTAGTTTCCTGCGTTTTGCTAGGGTTCCCAGCAAATGGTGTCTTCACAAATTGGTGTCCACTCAACTTACACTTCTCCACAATACAACGTTTGGCTTCTCACAAGACTTTCGACAGCGACTCCAATGCACAGGCTCCCGTTCACACAAGATGTAGATGCCACAAACACACAAGCCTCTGACCACACCAATCGGCATACATGGGCCTTTTCCTTACAGTTATTCCTCCCCCATACACCAGTGATCTACTTCACGTGGTGAACGCAGTGAAAAAGGAAACCCTAATAAACAGTAAGTGGCATATAGATCATTTGATCATGTGATCTAATCACGATCATACCATATCCGAAGTTAAAATTCAGATGGGGGTCTGAAGGTTGGAGTCGAGTTAGCCATGGCGGATAAGGGATGAAGCTGCAACACTGCAATATGACTTGAATTGAGAGAATTGAAAGTGTATAAAGAATGAAAGGTTGGGGACTGTGACAGACACGGGAGATATAACTGCAAAACAAAATTGGTGCCTCAGAAAGTTAAACGGCACGCAGGCAGAGACAACACAGGCCAGATATTCTTGCTGAGACTCAGCGCTCGGGACTGTGGCCGAGAGACAACCAGAATTCCTTTATCTCAAGGAGGAGGGCATTCTAAAATGCAATGCCAAAGGGTGCAGTGCAGCAACAATTTCACAGAGAGTATGTAGAATGCCAATAATTAGGGTTAGGCAGGTCTCCAAGAGAATAACGCATACAATTCATGCAACTAGCAGACTGACGGAGCAGGCAGTCTGGTAATGGACTGGCAAGCAGAATGCCAGGACTGAAATGCAGCAGGCAGGAGTTATGGCAACGCTCTAATACCACTGATAGGTATAACTCCCAATTCGTTATTATTCCAATGCCAATGCATATATTTATACAAATGATATGACGGTTGTGTTTCACCTTCCACCCATCCTTTTCGGCTTCCTACTATTCATATTTATTTATTTATTTACAATAATCCCTACGGATTATATTCTAACAGGTCTCTCAAAACATGAAGGAAGCTAATTGCTTTAAATGATTTGACTAGATAGAAGAGGAGGTGATGCATCTTGGAAGATGGACTCTTTCGATTTCTAGAGATATTTCTTGATTCCCTAATGATAATTAGGGAATCTCCTATGATGCTCATTTCCACAATCCCTGTATCTCTGGCCAGCTCCAAACCTTTAATTAAAGCGATCCATTCCACTCCATTATTCATTTCTCTCCCAATGCCCCAGGTGTATTCTTTTTTCTTATTCCCCTTGGCTTCAAAGATTACTCCACCTGTGCCTGCTAGCCTTGGTTTCCTTTCGAGGCACCATTAAAGAACAAAGAACTGCTTCCTATATTTTTCCACCAATTTTGAAAGTCTTCATTTCTCATCCTTATTTGCCAACTTGAAAGTCTCGACTTATTTGTGGGATTTAACCAAGAACGAGGGGAAGGATACCAAAGGAGGTCATCCATCCATGCTCTTTCTTCAATTGTTGGAGGTTCCTTGTTTATTCTTTTCATTCCTCTCATGGATAAACAGTCCACCCAAAGGGCCTTTATCGAGGTAGAAACCTTATTAGTGCTTGAGTTTATTCCTTCGAATATTTCCTTGTTCCTCACGGTCCAAAATTTCCAGCAAATAAATATTGGGAGAGCTTCCCAAGCTCCAACAAAGTATGGCTTTTGGTTGTAAGATCCCTGGTAGTAATATTTCCAGCTGAAGAATATATCATTCCAGTTCATTGGCATTGTAATATTCATATTCAAATCTCTGAGCACATTTCTCTAGACTTCTTGTGTGAAATTACATTCAGTGAAAACGTGCTCCAAGATTTTCCTCCGCCTCTTTACACAGTATGCAATGTATTGGCCCTACGATCCCTCTCTTCCTTAGATTCTTAGCTATGAGTGTTTTACGATGTACAAGGATCCAGAAGACATTGATATTTGGCAAACCATCACAAATCCATATTTTATTCCACCTATTTTCTTTTATGAACCTATTCTTATTTGTATAAACCATACGATATCCTTCTTTCACTGTGTATGCACTGGTATTTCCCCAACCGCAATTATTTGTTATGTTTTTGTGAATTGGAGCATGCCCATGCAGAAGCGAGAGGAGTGCTCTAAAATCAGTTTGTAGATATGCTAGGAGTTCAAGGCTATTCCACCCTTTCCATCTCCCACTATTTGTCCAGTCAGATAAATCATGGAGAGTGTTGATGATGTTTCGATCAAGCCAAGTATTCAGCTCATTTAATTCCTGGCAAAAGTTAGCCAGGGAATTCGATCCAACTTTATCATGCCAGATTTTGATTCTTTTTCCATTTCCTGCTATCCAGTAAATATTTTCTTGGATGATGTACGCCGCCTTTTGGAAGAGATCCCAAATTGGAGACCCAACTCTCTCATATTCATATTCTCAACACAATTTCTTTTGTTTCCTGCCATGTATTTTTTCTGCAGAGCCTTTTTCCACCAAGCGCTTTCACTAGAGACTTTTCTACATAAAAAAATTGCGTCGAGAGCTAAGTTCATGATTTGAGGATCTCTCACTCCCACTCTGTCACTTTGCTTTGGGCTGCACATGGTGTCCCAATATATTAGATTGAAATTTTTTGTGTTGGTAGCATTTCCTCCTTGCAAGAGAAATTTATGGATTTCTCTATTGATTTTTAGTATAATTTGATTAGGTGCGAATGATATTGAGCATACATAAATCAGAAAGGAAGAGAGGATGAATTTTATAAGAACTAATTTACTTACTGGGTTGAGGCATCTGGTTCCCCAAGAATTGATTTTTTATTTTATTTTGTCAATCATACCATTCCAGTCTGCCTTCTCCCCCCCCCTTGAATATGGGAATTCCCAAATAACTGAAAGAGTTCCAGACTGTTAGTCCCTCGAATCCAAGGATTATTGATATCCTTTACATAGTTCCAGGGAGGCAATTACAACAATAAGATTTTGATTTAGAAACATTGATATTTCTAGCCGATGCTTTGAGGAAGATGGAGAGAACTATCTTGAACCTTTCTGTTATGATCGTGGCCGTGTCCCTAAGAAAAATTGTGTCATCGGTGAATTGTGCATGGTTTGCAAATCTGAATCCTCTTGCAATTTTCAAACCTTTGAGATCCCCATTGTCTTGTTGTTGTAGCTTTTTGCTCATAGAGTCCGCGACCAGAAGGTAGAGATATGGAGACATAGGGAAGCCTTGTTGGATGCCCCTGGCAGCTTGAAAGAACTTGGTTGGCCTACCATTTACCAACGAAGCAATCCAGGGGTTGTTGATGCAATCCTTAATCCATCTAATGAACCTTATATAAAAAACAAAATTTGACATGATTTCGAACAAAAAGAAGTGATTTACTTGATCAAAAGCGTTAGCCATATCGATCTATATATCCATACCTTGATGCTTACGTTCCATGCTTGAGTGAATTGCTTTGTGGACAATAATGATGTTGTTAAGTATTTGATGCCCTGCAACAAATCCTCCCTGAGTATATGATATTAGCCTTCCCTTGATTTTCTTTATTATTGTGGCCAGTATTTTTTATAGGATTTTGTCAGAGGTATTGCAAAGTGAAATAAGCCTAAAGTGATCTATTGTCATGGGTTTTTTTCTTTTGGTATCAAGGTGAGAAAGGAAGATTTGGTGCCCCCCCAACCTTGTCCTTTTTCCTTGTCAAATTTAGCATTTTTTCCAGACCTTCGTTAATGATCTCCCAAGCTGCTCTATAAAAAATTGATGGTGAAACCATCAATCCTAGGAGCCTTGTCAGCTTGCAATGACCAGATGACATCTTTGATCTCAAAATCCATTATGGGTTTTGATAGATACTTGTTGTCCTGTTCTGAAATAAGAGTAGGTATTCTGGAGAGGAGGTCAGCCTGTGTTAGGGGATCACTCTCATCCTTGTCCATGTAGAGATATCTGAAGTGCTGGAAGTCATGAGTGTTGATCTCATCCTGCTCCACCATCCTTTTGTTGCCTTTATCCTTTAATTCTTTGATCATGCTAAAGTTGAGCCTTGCTTTTTATTTTTTGTGGAAGTAATTCGTGTTACTATCCCCACATTTTAACAAAGTTGCTTGGACTTCATCCTCCATTCCTCTTCCTCACCTCTAGTTGAGTTGAGGATCTTAAGATTCAAGTAATTTCTTGACTAGTAAGAAGAGGGATAATTTCCTCATTCTCCAAATTGGATTGCAGGGCTGCTAGTCCATATTGCATCTACATTTTCCTACCATCAGGATTTTTATACTCTGTTTTCACCCATTCTTTCAGCTCATAGTGTACCTTTCTTAGCTTGTTCTCCCAAATGAAGCTAGGAGATCCAATGCAAGACATGTTGCAAGAATTTTTAATTTGGCCCATGAATTTTTCCTCCTAAATCCAAGAGGATTTAAAATGAAAGGGGATGGGACCAACGTTTGCAGAGGTGGAGAGCACCAAGGCGACCAACTTGTGATCCGAAGCCGCAGAGGGTAAAGAAAAGGAAGCGAGAATGAGATATTGTTTTAAGAAGGAAGTGCTTACCAAGAAATGGTCAATCCTAGCCGCAATGTATCCCACACCCATCCTTATATTACTCCAAGTATACTTTCTATTTTTTAATGGAGGATCTAGCAGATCCAACTCACATATCAAGTCCTCCATGTTTTCCCCATAGGGATCTCTTATTCTAGAGCCCCCTCTTTTCTCTGATTATGCTTTGGTAGCATTGCAATCATCGTCGATTGTGAGATATTTCCCTTTTAGATCCTCTTTTAGAGATGTGAGGATATTCCAGAATGATTGCTTGTCTTTGTAATGTGCTGGACCATACACATTGCATACATAATTTACATTTGAGTCATTTTTTTCTTGAAACTCGATGAGGAGCCAATTTTGGTTTTCCTTAACATTTTTCATAACATACTTACTTAAGGCACCTCTAGAGCTTATCGAATTTCCCTGGCTATTTGTCCAAAAGCAATGTGGAAGTGCCAAAACTTCCACATCACTCATTTTTGTCTCTTGGATAAACAGGATGTCTGGCCTTTTAGATTTGATGATGTCTTTTATTGATTCCACTTTATTAGTCCTGCCCATCCCTCTGCAATTCCAAGAGACAGTTTTCATTACTTCCTGGTTGATTGAGGCCCTGCTCTAGACCTTCCATCCTCTTTCCTTGTTGTTGCAGCTGCAACATTTTCCCAAAATTCAAAAAATTTTGGGACCCTCCTTTTGCTTATATTGGTTTGATTTTCTTTTTATTTGGTTTACTGATTCTTTAGAAATACGTTTCCTAATGATAGAAATGATCCACTATTTGTTTAAGCTTACCATTTCCTTTGAGTGAATTTTTGAGTATTTGAATCAGAAGTCTATTGACTTGCACTCCCGCCATTGCGGAGGAGTGATAAGCAACTAGTTTCGACAATTTTCTCCGATGCATTTTGTAACTATCGGATGACTTGTGGATTCACGTCGGAACATTTTTGTTCTACATTCTTCGTAGTTGCGGATGACATATTATGAAGTCCCCCGATAGTTACATTGACGTTTCAACCCCATTTTGTTGTTTCGTTGATCCTTAAGTTTTGGGCTTCCGCCAAGGCTGTTCCTTCGTAATCTACTAACTCATACGCACCCTTATCTAACACACACTTGACCATGTAAGGACCACGCCACATAGGATTAAAATTCCCTGCCCCCAAGGGTTCTTTCGGTTGATCCCACAAAAGGACCAAGTATCCTTCACTAAACACCCTTGGTCGGACAGACTTATCGTATTGGACCTTAACGCGACGTTTATTGACTTCTAGAGCCACCAAGGCATCCCGACGCTGCTTATCAAGTTGCTCAAGGTGAACCAAATGCTCCTAGAATGGGGAAGTGTCCGGTAAGAGTTCTATAGCTAGCTTAAACGAAGGAATTTTGCATTCAACCGACAATATCGAATCCACTCCATGTACAAGTTGATATGGAGAAAAAATAGTGGCAGTCTTAACCGCGGTTCGATATGCCCACAAAGAAGGATATAAAATAATGTGCCAATTATTCTTGCTTTGTGCGATGGTTCGTTGGATAATGGATTTGAGTGATTTATTCATTTCCTCAACCTGTCCATTCACTTGGGGGTAGTAAGAAGATGAATGCTCTTGCTTATACCCTAACTTGGATTCCAACTCTTCCATCATACGGTTATGAAAGTGCGAGCCATGGTTAGTGACAAGCTCTTTCAGAATCCCGAACTGAGCAATAATTTGGTTAAACATAAAGTGAGTGGCTGTCTCACTGTTGGATTTTATTGTAGGCATAGCCTTAGTCCATTTCGTGAAATAATCCACAGTCACTATAATGTGATGGTGGCCCCCAGCTGAGGCTGGGTTGCAATCCATAAAATTGATCCCCCACTTAGTGAAGGGACCGGTGGTGATAATGGGATGTAACGGGGCAGGTTTCAAGCACATATTATGTGCAAAAACCTGGCAAGGGTGGCACCTCTTTACCGCATCCATACAATCTTTAAATATCGACGGCCAAAAATAACCCGCTCTTAAAATATTTTGAGCTATAGAAAGCCCAGATAAATGACCACCACATGCCCCTCCATGGCAATCATTCAGCACTACCTTATCCTCTTCATGAGTTAAACAACGTCGTAAAATGGAATCTACCCCACGGCGGTACAAAGTATTGTCCACTATGAGGTAGTTCTTAGAGACGTGACGTAATTGTCATCGTTCATCTCGTGAGAGGTGAGTAGGGGTCTTCAGTGTTTGTAAATATATTATGATATCCCCATACCATGGGTCTAACATTGAGATTAAGAAGATGTGTTCATCAACAAACATATCTTCAAAAACCATCTCCTCGGCCTCACTCAGGAAATCCAATATAAGCTCTGCAAAAATTAAAGACTTCTTCAATTTTGTCGAAACAAACTCGAGATCGAATTCTTGTAGAATGACAATCCATTTATTATATTTTCCCCCAATCATCCTTCGGGTGAGGACAAATTGAAACGGATTGACATGGGCCACAATCAAGGTCTCACCAATGAGAATATAATGTCTCAACCGCTGAACCGCATGTACAGTAGCTAAAGAAAGCTTCTCGACATGAGAATAATGAATCTCTGCATCAATAAGGTTTCGGCTCAGATAATATATGACATGCTCTTGGAGATCCCCATCCTCTTGAACCAAAACCATACCAATCGTCTCTAAGGATGCAACCACATATAATAGAAAATCACGGCTATAATCCGGAGGACTAATCACCAAGGCCGATGCTAGGGCTCGCTTGAGTGCATCGAAGGACTCCTGGGATTGCTCATCCCAATAAAAGGGGGTGTCCTTCTTCAAGAGATGCATGAAGCCTCTAGTCAAATTGGCAAAGTTGACAACAAATCTTCATAAGAAGTTTTGTATGCCTTGCAAACATTGAAGATGACAAATATTATTCAGGGGAGACAACTGAAGTATTGCCTCAACCTTCAAAGGGTCGACTCTTATACCCTCTTTAGAAACGATGAATCCTAACAAACGACCCGATTTCACACAAAAGATGCACTTGTGAGGATTTAGTCTAACCGAATAGTGCCGGCATCTTTCAAATACCAATCTCAAGTGATAAGGATGACACATTCTCATGCGAGAATGAGCAACGAGGTCATCCAAAATTACCTCAATAATTGACTTGAGATCATGGAAAATCAAGGTCATTGCCCGCTGAAATGTAGCTCTGGCGTTTTTAAGGCTGAAAGGCATTTTCCGATATGCAAACATTCCCCAAGGACAAATAAATTCCATCTTATGTTGGTCCTTAGGTTTAATCTGTATCTGATTATACCCAGAAAATACATCCATGAAGGAGAACACCTCACTACCTGCACACTCATCCAAAATCTGATCTATAAATGGTGTGGGGAAGTTGTCCTTAGGACAGGCATGATTCAAATCACGACAATCAGTGCATATGTGGATGGCTCCCTGCTTCTTATCAACCGGAATGGGGTTTGAAACCCACTCCATCAAGGGAACGAGATAGATGAAACAGACTTTCAAGAGCTTCTCTATCTCTGTCTTAATGGCGGGTGCTTTCCTAGGATTCATCGCATGTAAACGTTGTCGAACAGGCTTAGCATTGGGGTAAGTCTTAATCTTGTGCTCGACAATACGAGGGTCAATACCTGGCATCTCATTGTAATACCAAGCAAAAATATCATGGAATTCCTTGAATAGCTTGGTATATTCCAGAATCTCAGCATGGGAACATTCCGCCCCAATATAGACATTCTCTATTGTGCCAGGATTGCGAGAGATGTTGATAGGAATCGTTGAAGATATGTTAGCCATGTTTCCATTAGCCATCGGACTAGGAGAGCTTAATGGAACCACAGGACTACCAACTCTCTGACTAAGAACCACCCTAAAATCCTCACGCTCCAAACGGTCAAGCTCTGGAAGAAAGTACGATCTATGATGAATAACCTCAATAATTGCTTCATCTAAAGGGAAAACCATATCAAGGTAGTCGTGTGCATGAGAAGACTATACTACCCATGCCGGTAGCACATAAGGGTCCTCCTTCTCTGTCCGTGAAGAGGAAAGACTAGGCTCTGCAACATTCTTGAGATTATCTTGATAAGCTATCATAGCTACAGGCAATGGCACGTTTGTCTCGACGGGCTCACTCAAAGTACTCGGTGTAGGAAGAATTCAAGGATCTTCCATATGACTCATGCAAAAAGACACCGATGTCGTAGATGTCGAAGCCTCATTGGAACTAGATCCTATCATGAGGATCGGTGCAGGAAAACTAAAGCTTCCCATGAGGGATGGATACATGCCTACACCCACACTCCCAGTTGTTGGCTGAGAGTGCTCAATGATCGGGATGGAAGCTCCCAAAGATGTGGTAACAGACGGATTCTTGAATGTCATTTGATCAATCGTTATGATCTTCCCGTTATGTGGAAATCATACAACGCGGAACAAGGAAGAAGCAACGGCTTGCATACTATACATCCAGTTCCTACCCAGCAAGAGATTGTAGTCAAGGGTCGCATCAACCACCTCGACCTCTATCGCAACGGTCTCCCCCCCCAAATGGACTTTAAGAGAAGGAAGAATGTCGTGCGGCCTAAAAGATATCCCATCGAATGCAGTTAACATAGTCGTTGACTTAGACAGCTCAGGAGAACCCAGACCCTTCCAACAGGACAAATACATCACAGAAGCAGCAATGCCCTCATCAATCACAGTGCACTTGACGGTCATATTAAGACATTCTATGTGAACCAAAAGAGACACATAGTAGGGCAAGTGAGGCTGAAGTCCTACGGTTTCAAATTTGATCACAGAGGAAGAATCATCATCGTTCACACCAAGGGAAGAAAGCAACGCCTTCCTTTGCGAAGGATAACTCTGAAGCACTTCCAATGCAGACATCGCACAAGGAGTGTGGCCCAAATCCTCGACAACTGAATAATTCTGGGCAGCTCGGGCATTTGGATTATGCCCTGAATGCTTAAGGACTCCCTTAGGAATGTGAGGTACAGCCTCAGGTTCATCCGCAGGTTTCTCAATGCGCAAAGGGGACCCTAGTGGATGAGGCTCTTTGCCTGGGCTGGGTTGTCACGAACCATAATATTTCACACGGGTCACAACTTTCGCAGCACGGACCATGTTAATGCACCCACGACCACTACCCTCCGGCAGATCATCATCACCAGACTGGTCATGGGACTTTGAGTTCATATTTTGATTATGCGGTAAAGGGTTAGTTAGCACAGCTGGGCCCTGTGCCAAGAATCTCGAAGCTTCCTCAATATGAGGGCACAAGTAAGTGAGGTGATCGTCCTTACATAACTTGTAAGGGAACTTAACCTTACATTTAGCTTGCTTGTTCCCCCCAGCATTTCGATTGTTCTTGTCATTATTGTTAGCATTCTCATTCTTATTCCCACCCTTTCGATTATTTTTACCCTTTTTTCTATTCCGTCTGGGCTGTTGGTTACCCTTCTGGTCCGACGATTGCACAGAGAGTACACTCGTCATTGGGGCGGGTTGAGACGAAGCCATAGCTTGTCCCGAAGCATATTGGTTGATTGACAATTGACTAACTTGTTTTGGAACCGAATTTGCAGGTTTCAAACTTGCACAACCCACAATGCCATCGGCATGTGGTCCAGGTTTGACTTTGGGATCTAAACTGGAAAAATGAGCATTGGGAATAATCTCATACAACAAACTGGACTGAGCATAAATCAAGTCCAGTTCCTATGCCATAAAAATTGCTTGTTCCTCATTCTGCACTCCGGATGTGGAAACATCCTTCGCTATATACGGCAATAATGACTTGAGGAACCACTCGAGGAGGAACTACGACGGTATAAAAGCTTTAATTAACCTCTTCCGTCTACGCCACTCTTGAATATGATCAGAAATATGTGTGGCTTTATCTTGCCGAAATGTCGACAAGAGTTTAGTACCAACGTCATAACGCACTGGTAGCTGGAAGTGATTAAGAAAAGTCATTGCAAGGTCGTCGAACAAAGTGAAAGCTCCCCTAGATAACTCTATATACCACTTCGCGGCAGGCCCTGTAAGGGTGCGTTGAAATAGTCTCAAATAGACTGAGTCCTCATGTAAGGAATTCTAAGAGCACCATAGGTGAAACGTAGTAACGTGTTCACTCGGATCCTCTCCTGGTTTGCCCTCGAACTTAGGTATGTCCGAAGAAAGTTTGGTAGGGACAGCCGGCCAAGCTGGGTCGTGAGCCACAGGATTTTTCGTCAATCTCAATAAGTCAGGAAGATTGAGTGTCATGAGGAAAGGGAGCCTATCATGATGAGGTTGATGGACCACTCCCTGATTCATATAGGGTTGATTACCACCATGGCCTTGGCCATAGTGTCCTCCTCTCGTATGACCTGTATAGGGTGGCGTGGAAGCACCATAGTGCGGTGGACCTTGACTAGTAGGAGCTACAAAGCCATAATTAGGAGAGTAAGCAGGTTTTTAATACCCACCTCCATAAGGTGAAGAACCCTATCCATACTGTGTCCCATAATAGGGTCCATAAGCCATCACATGCGATGCCCCATGAGACACTTCGTAGGTAGGAAGATACGCTCCGGAAGTAGGGATATACATACCAGAAGTAGGGATATACGCCCCGGAAGTAGCAACATGACCTCTAGAAGTATGAAGATAGCCTCCCGAAGCAACGGGCGGTATGTAAACCTGAGACACAATCAGTCTAGTAACCGTAGTACGGACCTGACTCGTAGCCATATGCCGGCTCGAAGGACCACGCCAAAAAGGTGGAGGATGTACATTTGAAGAACTAGGGATCGAGGATGAAGGAATATGAGTAATAATGTATGTGCTACCTCCTATCATCACTCGTCTCGGATCTCGTATCCTAATTGGATCGCTAACCCTCGACCTAGGAGGGATATATGATGTATCTTCCACCACTGGGATGGAAGGTGCAATGTGACTAATGCTCCCAAACCTCTCCGCATGGTAAGGAATGAGAGTGCCCCTAGGCATAGTGTTAGGCTCAAAATCGGATTCGACATGAAATGCAAAATCTTGTGTAGGGAAACCAGACATAGCATAACTACCGTAGCTAGTGTTGGTAGGTTCAAAACGAGTCTTAGCATCCTCCGACATTCCATACCGGTAATGCATCACTGGGGAATCAAACCTAGAGTGAGTAGGTCTATCATGAATGGTTCCTATCTCAGAAATCACGGGACCTAACTTAGCCAAGTCGGGTGAAGGATCATATGTAGGAGTAAACTCCCCATCGTCTACACGAATGGGAGGAGGTGGATCAGGAATATCCTCTAAATGGTCTCCCATGGTGTGTGAATCAATGTGTGAAATAGTCCACCTAGACTTTCTAGGTATCTCTCCCAAAGGAGGAGGAGAAGTAGAAGGCAAAAGTCCTGCTAAACGACGAGAACGGTGAGGAACTGCACCCGGATCCACAATAATTAAAAAAATAGAAAAGACTCACTATTTACGTAAACCCTAGGCCAACTATCGTGCATAGAGCAATCACTAATAAAATATAAATCCAAATGCAAGCAAACAAGGGCTGGATAAATGAGCTCCCGAATGAAGCAGGTATGTCTCACCTAGGAGAGGCCTAAGACTCCCATACACAACAAGCGGAGGTACATAACCAATCATTGTGGCCCTCACCTTCAACACATAAAGAAACTATGATATCCGACCCCAACCTGGCCGAGACACCTACAGAATAACCCATTCAAAGTACCCCCTCATATCCTAGGTAAGGCCACTAAGGTCACCTCAATATAATCAATGCTTAGGAAGATAGTTGCAAGCGAGATTGACCGTATGGGTAAGGTAGCAAAGCCCGAAACTCTCGAAAGAGCCCCCAGATACGAATACAATCCTAGAAATATCTCCGGTGCTACTCATTTATGACTAGGGGTCATCCCAATCAATAACCACTCGCACTGCCTCGTGCTTAACTCCCTTTTGATAGGAGGATCCTAAGAAACACTGGTTATACCAAGGATTTCACAAACTCACCTGGAAAGACACATACATGTTGTTGTTTAGTGATCTTGGAGAATTAACTTATAATGAACTACTCCAAGATCCTAAAACCTAAGCTTGTTGGTGCACCCTAGAAAAGAAAAGAGTGTAATTCATTTTAATTTAGCGTTGATTTTAGTTGTCTTTATTACTAAAAAAAAAGGATATGACCGTGCAACTAGTGGAGTTATGACACAACATGAAGTAAAATGCACACCTAACAATCAATCCAAATGCATTGTGTCCATGAAAACAGGGTATGCTACTATGTGAAATGCACAATTCTTCTTCAAATGATGAATGCAAATTTTTCCTATATGAAGTCCTAACTAGTACTCCAAAGCAAATCTAGTGCAAGTACAATGCAAAGATGCAAAATGCAATGCATGATGATAAGCAAATGTTTTTGGATTTTTTGAAATAAAAGAGATGCAAAAAGCAAAAGAATGATTCTACGACCCCTAGACTCTGCAAGGATACACAAACAACACTCAAGCAAAGCACTAAGGTAAAAGAACTCTAATGCACTAATCTCAAACAAAAAATCGAAAATGCCATGACAAGAACCTTCTTAAAAAAAAACATTAGCCCAAAAAAATGTTTCTAGTCAGAAACAGAGGTCTACATAGACTCAACCAGTGCCAAAGGAGACTCAGCAAATATCAGAATTCACCCAGCAACCAATTAACTTCCCCAAAAAGGAAAAAATAAGGGCATATGTGACTGTTCGTAGTAAACCCGCGTGTATACGCGGAAATCTCAGAAGAACCCGCATGTATACGCGACTGTGAGTTAAAAACTCGCGTACAAGAAGAAAGGTGCATAAAATCAAGGCAAACAGACAGGATGAGACAAAATTCACACCAATCAGACCCTACCAGGAATACATGCCCCCAGACCCGACACAAAAACAAGAGAGAAAGAGCAATTCAAATTCATTGAATGTCGATAAAACAATCCCCAAAGGACAACTACTAGGAACTTCCCAGCGGAGTCACCAATTCTGTTACAGAGAGAAATTCCTATGGCTTGGGGTACCACAACAGATACCTTGACTCCAGAAATCATTCCTTTCCAATATGCAATAGAAACTAAATGTCTAACACTAAAGGATCAGACCTTGTACCTTATTCCGGACGGTTGAAGTAGATCCCCATTGAGCTTTCTAATCTTCAGCTTGAATTGATATATTACTTCCTCAACAACAAGTAAACAATACAAGCATTAACCTTCGATGGCACGTCTACGAACCGGAGAAACTGAATCCCCCACTTGGGCCTCCACCATCTCAATCCTCCATCTCTTGATAGCAATCTCACAAGTAAAAGGCAAGCTTGGGAAGAACACACTAGTGCTCCAAGGGACGAAGGGATGCAGACTCAAGCATAAGTTCCGTCAACAATGAACTATAGTTTCTTTGCTCTCAATTCTCTCTTCTTGCCTTCAATGTACCAAGGGGTTCCTTATATAGATTTCAAAGGGATAATGAAAGGTCGAATCCGAGTGATCTCAAGGCATAGGGAAGGCCAGGAGTCAAATGAGTCAGATCCATGTCAAGGAAAACTCCAAAAGGATTTGGATTATGCACACATCCCGATGTACGTGGTTTTAGTGGACAAACCCGCGTATATACGTGCTTATAGGTTTAAAAGTCGTGTGTATCATTTTTTATATGTTTTTAGGGATGATCAAGGAAACATCAAAGGACAAAAAATGGTCCATGGGGTCTAAGGAGTCTACAGCGGGATAGGGGAAGCCCATACAAAGTGTGATTCACCTGGAGTGGTGAAATCAGCTATAACAGTTGTTAACTGGTTATTAAATTTACTAGTATTTTTATTACTGCTTTATTTCTTGTACATTTCTATTGTTCTTTTTATTAGTTATAATATTGTCATTGTTTATGTTTTATACATGGTAATTGGTAAATACTGCAGTAGGGATATTCAAGATACTTCAAAAGAAACAAGTGAGAGATGGGATATACATTAAATAAAATTTCATCTACGAGAACATGGAAATGGGTTGTGTGAACCATTGTAGTCTATGAATTGTATGGATTTTTCCTGTAAACTGAAAGAAATAGATGTTGTGTTTCAATTATGGTTGTTGTTAAAGTCACAATGACAAAGTATTTCAAGGTTACTTGGATGTTGTTGCTAGTGTGCAGTTGGATACAATTTTCCATTTGTCAATTTCCATGGGTTGTCGGGTATGTATTTTATCTACAAAAGATATTTGTCAAGGTTTGAGGTTTTTGAGGTGCTTGGTCAAGATTCCAGGATTAGTTTATAAGTTTCTCAATTGCTCCTGTTTTGCTAGTATTTCTTCATCTCAGTAGCCAATGTCATTTGGAATATGGAAGAAATGTTTGTAGAGCATTAGTTCACTTCTACAATAATTGATGTAGTGATTTGAATCTGTTGGGCCTTGCAGAGTAGTGTGGTAGTTGATAGACAATTCCTTTGGGTTCCCTTGATTTTCACTTTTTATCTTTGGGTATGTGCATCATAAGACCAAACTCTTGCAGCCTCAATGAGATAAACGATTCTACCTAGGGTAGACTCCATTTGTTAGAGTTGATATTTAGGTTGGCTTTCATTTAGATCTTTCCCTTGGGGGTGGTATTTAATATCTAGGATAGCTACCATTTGGATTTTATGTTTGGGACCTCTACCATTTGGATTTTATGTTTGGGACCTCCATTATTTTTTAGATCTTGTATAACCATTGAAATCTTAACAATTCAAAGTGGCTAGATCCCTTTAGAAGTAACCACGTCCTACCTTTGTGGTACCAATAAATAAATGGTGGACAAACTCCTTCCTCATCCCTCATTTCATTCATGCACTTAAGCAAAAAATTGAATGGGAGAGAGAAATATTGAAAAAAACTCAACCCACCTGATCACTAAACCATTGATGGGTGAAAGAGTGATTATCGATAGGTAATAGACACCATTAGAAGGCAGT
Organism: Pseudotsuga menziesii; assembly: GCA_001517045.1. Taxonomy (NCBI): domain Eukaryota; kingdom Viridiplantae; phylum Streptophyta; class Pinopsida; order Pinales; family Pinaceae; genus Pseudotsuga; species Pseudotsuga menziesii. Next base: position 369,450 of record LPNX010112098.1, on the reverse strand, counting down.
CAAACTACCATCTAAATCCTCTGATAATTGTTGGCTTGTTTTACTGGACTCATTCTTAGAGTTTTTCCAAGAAAATGGCATATTGCTATAAAAGAAACCTAGAAGAAGGCAGTTGCTTGGACTTATCTTGGCCATAAGAAAGAAGGGTATGCCTAAGAGACTGTGCAACAGAGAAAGGATGGATTCCTATGCTGTATGGAGCAATTCGAAGTAGGCCAAGAACATGGATGGTTGAAAGGAGAGATACATTCCACTGGTGGCATATTAGTTGATTTTGTGAAGGTTTAGTGTTTTGAAAACTTGGCATTTTATCCTTCTCACTGATGACCTCGTAGTCAGCATGGGATTGGAATTGTAAACAAGAACAACCTATGGTTGGGTGGAAATCAGTACCCCAATTTATTGCTCTAAAATGTATTTAAAATAAGAAGATATGTTTCTTTGATAAACTCAGGGTCATATAATTTGTCATGTATTCCTATTATTTTTCTATCCTAATTACTATAGTTATAAGTTATGATGGTCAGTTGTTAGTGTGAAAATATGTTGTTGGTTTTAATATTTGTTTTGGAAACATGATAATGATTGGAATGGAAATGAATTCATAGTATGTGGATGATAGCTTATTGGTGATTTATGTTTGAAAGAAAATTATAAATGTTCTTTGTATTTTAATCCTAGATTTCTATATCCTAGAGGTGAGATTGAATATTATTGAAATAGTCTTCGATGATGATTAATCCAGGAAACAAAAAATTAAAATTCTCAGTTAACAAAATACTTTTACAGCAGGTTGATGAATTGCACATTGAATTTCATTGGGCTTGGGTTGCTCATCTTTGTGAAGACCAAAGTTATGAAACCAAGGCTCAACTTTGTAAGCAAGAGCTTCCGCTTGTCACATATAAAGAAATGGCCCATTTCTAGGGATTAATGTGCATGCTCAACACTTTACAATAGAGAGATACATAGCTTGGTCAAGGTCAATAATTTAATACCTAAAACTAATAATGCATGTAAAATTTGAATGATGGAATTATCATTTCCCCTCTAGCTCTTGATGGCTTATCTTTTTTATCAAAGAAAAATATTCAAAAATATTTTATTAAAATTCAAAAGCAACCTCCTTGGCATATTGAAATTCATATGAAATTAAAATAAAATTGGGGTGCTACCAGTTTTAAGCCTAATAACTAGAATCTTAAGCTCACCAAGTTGCATGAATCAAGAGCCCTGAACTCTAAATTTTGTAAAGAATTTACTTGATGATGAAATATGACATCTGTAATGTTTATATTTTACATTGGAGACTCTATACCAAGTTGCATCCATCTGATGCTTCATTTAGATGTTGTTCCTTTACTGTACATACATAGTGATCTTACAGTCTGTACAAGATTAGTTTGTTCATATGCCATCAATTGTGATAGTCCAAGTGGCAAAAAAGAGTTACTACAACATTCTCTAAGAAACGTCACAGTTCTATCTATATTATTGACTCAATCTAAATGAAAATGTACAATATACACATCCTCAAGGTAATTTGATCATGAATTTCCACCTTTCACTACCTAAGATAGCTAAGATGTCTCTCTAAGGGTCACACTATAATGATAGACACCAATATTTATATTGTGGACAACAAACAGAATTGAGCAATGCTATTTCATGGTTGTTAAAGGTTGTTTTGCCTCCAACCAATGAAGTAGTGATGACTTCCTTATTCCCTAACATAACCCCATATGTGAAACTTTTAAAGAACAAGATGCTTCCAAAACATTCTTTGACTCATATTGTAGGTCAGTCTCTTATCCGACTAATAGAAGTAGATTTGGATGAATATCTGGGCATATGACATATGAGATAGGTCTACAAAATATTATGTGTCATGTCCTCTCCTGTTCACTGGAGAGAGAATGTGACCATAACCACTCTCTCTGATTTTTGCAGGAGCATCCAGCTCGAAGTTCAATATATTCAACTCTGTGTAAATTCTCATACTTCCTAATAGCAGAGAAATTGATTCTGTCAGTGCTCAATCTGATGGTCTACGAAGAAAAATCTCAGAGGAGATCGAACGGTGGAGAAAATCGTGACAAAAGTTGACGGTCACAATATGTTCCGCATCTGGGAACAGATCAATGACCGAGAAACAACCCACAATAATCAATGGTGCGGAGCGCTTAAGTTTGCAGAATCGGGGAAATATGGAAATTGCGGTCTTGCATCCCACATTCCACATTCCGCATCCCGCATTTCGCATCTCACATGTGAAATAGACCGTTACGGAAATAATCAATTGCGTAATTAGAGATCGTGAAGCCGCATCCCGCATGCGGAAATGAGAGTTGTGGAAGGAAAATCTATGGGGAACAGAGTTTACAGAAGGCCGTTTCTGCATCCCGCATGTTGCAAGTTGTGGAAGGAAAATTTAACCTATTAACATAAGTCTTGGACATATTTGATCATTCAGGCATGATTCCCACAAGGAATAAGGAACACTAGCAGGATCACACATAGCCAAGGATACAACAAAAATCAGCCAAGCCAACACACTTGGGTCTATAAGGCTTCAAACAAGCAATCCAATATACTGATGGGTTTATCAAGCTAGTCAACCAAGCCAACATTCACATTAAGGACTAGCCAAGCCAACTGACATATGGGTTTATCAGGCCGCAAAGGATCTGGAAAACTTGAACTGCTAAGCTAGTGAGCTCAACCACCGAGTTATGGACACCTGCACAAGATCGGGCTTGGATCCTAAAAAATCTACACACCCAACACAAGGAAGCATCCCCTTCTCTTTTACACAGTACCTCAGGATATGCCTTCCTTTCCAGTACTGTTAAGGGTGTGCAAAGAAGAAAACCATCCCCTCTAAATCTATTTGTGAGGCTCCTTCCTACACTAGAATTATCAAGCTAGTTCAAACCCAATTCCACTCCAAACCAGTTCAGACCAAGGAAAAATATGCACACACAACAAACCACAAAGTCAACACAGCAAAACAGGCTTCCACTCACTTTGTGACAGAGGATACCATTGCACAACAACACTAAGGAAACCATAGATGACCACTCTTTGTCATAAACACGGGTGAGGATGGTAACAATAGGAAAACAACCTAGAACAAAACATGGTTCTGCAAGAAGGACGAACGCACAACATGCATGAACAAAATGGAATATAGAATGAATAGAATGGACCACAATGTTTCACTGAGAGCCAGGTGATGGACTGGGCATGAACAATGAGGAAAAAAAACTGAAACATGAAAGATGGATGATCAAAATGTCTCGTCGCTCCCCAAAAAGTGAAAGAATATGAAAATGTGAGTGCATGAGGGGAATGGGCATACATTTTTGGGTGTTTTCTTTGGACACATGGATTTTCCCCAAATGCTCAAGTTTAAACATTCTTCCTCCCTGTTCGTTAGGAAATCATACCCCCATCTCGTTATTTGTTGCATTGACATAGGTGGTTGTGGGTTTTTAATTAAATTGCATATTTATATGATGTCCAAAATTATAATGTGCCTGGCTACTACGATAACCATATGCACCGTTTTTAATTTTCGATACATAAAATGTTAAATCGATGATGGGGCCTTAGCCTTGGGCTCCTCACCATGATTAAATAATGATATTTACATCATATATATTTAATGCAAACGGGGTCAAAATCGGGGTGTTACATTATGTGTAAGAACTTGGGAAGATAGATGAGGAAATATAAATCCTTCCTTTTATTCCATGTCCAAGGGATCATATTCCTCATAGTAGCTACAAAATTCCTAGTTTTTGATGCATTGAATAAGAGGGCGATCCTTCTGCTTGTGTATGTTACATACAATTACAAGGTGACACTGAGTGTTGTTTTCTATTATTTTATCATATTGTAGAGGATTTGTTTATATTCTTTCATAGTTTATTAATGACACAATGTTATCCTGGAAAACCTTGAGGGAAGGGGAGTCCCTCTTGAGAATTCATTGGGGGTTAATATGTGCTGCTATTGTGTTGGGAAAGCTCATCTATGAAGTGGTGTAGCCATGGTCAATCCTTTGAATGCTATAATCCACTTAAACCTTCCTTTGAATTGTGTATTCATTGTTTATCAACTGATATTCTATTGTGTATTTTGATTGTAGTTTTCATGAGTTATAGTTTAATATAATGCCATGAGATCGTCATGTAGTGTCTGGTGTAAATAACAACGTGTCTTAATTTTAGTGCTGAGCCAATAATGAATATGGTCATGTAGGGTATAGCTAATACTTATAGCCAATCCTATCCCCTGTCCAACATTATATTTTTTTTAAATAGACACCTCTGTCGCTATAGCTACGCAAATACATAGCAAGTTTCGACCAAGTTTCTATACTAGCGACAAAACTTGCTATGTATTTCCATCACTATAGTGACGGGATTTCATCACAAATCATTGGTATATTCGTTGTAAACATGTTGGTATTTCGTTGCTATCGTGACGGCTTGTTGTCACAACACCTTGGAATATTCGTTGTAAAAGTGTTGGTTTTTTCGTTGAAAACATATTGGATGTACGCCACTCTAGTGATGGGCTATCGTCGCAACCAGTTTGGTATTTTCGTCACTATCGTGACGACCTTTCGTCACCACTTTTTGATGTTTTCATCGCCACTTTTTGGTATTGTCACCACTATATCTACGAACTTTCGTTGCCAATTTTTGACATTTTTCTATCACTATAGCGATGAACGGTTGCAAGTGTTGTTATATCGATAGAAATTTTCCCACGAAAATAAGGGGAAATTTTTGTCACTATAGAAACACAAAATTGTTGCAATAGAAACGATTTTCTGTGGGAAAAATGTCCACATGTACTAGTGTTAATTCCTTAATCATTTATGCAACAATAGATTGGGAGAATTATACCTCTTATGGTTTCCAACAATACCCTTAATGTTACCTGGTAGCAGATGTCTCACAGGAGCCCACACAACTCCTTCATTAAAGAGTTTCTTTATAGTTTCTTGCCTTATTCCTTCCTCATAGAATTGTTCATGGTGGTAGCATTACCCAGATCATCAACCATAGATACATAGCAAGCCAACAACCATGTTAATTCTTATTTCAAGAGTAAGCCATTCAAGGTTACTTTTGAACAATACTACTCTAATGTTTAGTGTATTCACAGGTATACAATACCATGCACTGCTTTGCATTTTCAGCTCAATGACAATATGTTGGGGAACATTAGCATCCTTACACAACACCAATACAATCTACACAAGGGTACCCTAAGCATATACATATAATCATCATATCAACAAACTGCTGGAAGCATTCTCAATATGCATGCTTCATTTAACAACAAAATCCTAGTGGCATTATGGAAAGGCCAGGGCTATCCATTTTAATCACAATTGATTCAAAGAAATAAAAGAAGGAAAACTTGTTGAATTTGTATGAGGTCCTTCAACAATTTGCAGACCACACTGGTCATTCATTTCAAAACAAAATCCTAGTGGAATTATGGAAGGGGTGAAGGCTGTCCACTTTAATCATAATTTCTTCAAAGTAATAAAAAAATAAAAACTTGTTGAATTTGTATGAAGGCCTTAAAAAATTTCCATACCATACTCTCAAATGCATGAATTGCGGAACATGGTTGTCACCATTTCCGATGCAATACCCACATCATAAAAAAAATCCTTAATTTATAGCTAGTTATCTCAAAATTATACTATGCAAACATTTAGCAATTATAAACCCTTCAAGCTTGCAATCATTAGCATTGTCAAAACTTCAAGGACATTATTGTCATTATTATGCAAAGTGAAAATTTCAAGCTTTACAATAATGTTTCATTATCTCAATACTAAAATAAAAATTGAAAAATCAAACCCAGCATGGCAATGATTTGTCTCAGCAAATACAAAACATCAAACCATATTTACTTTCACAATGTTACAAAAAAATACTCAATTTGCTTGATCGAGCAACTTAGTCACCTTGTTATTAAATTAAGGGAGAGAATGCTCAATTATGAGCTATGCTTTTCCCATACAAATCGTCTCCCTCATCAACATTTACAATACGCAAGGTTTTCCCACATCAAACTGTCCTTAAAAATTTGTTTATTCAACGCACGCAGTGCAGAAAGGCCTTCCCCTATTTTAATCAATTTTCTCTAGATAAAATAAATTCAACTTCAATGCACCAAAATGCATTATAAAAATGCCCATAAAATTGATTTACACCAATTCAAATGCAATGCAAAAGACTTTCCCAAGATGGTTAACCATTTTTCCCATTCACTTCAATTTACTTCAACATGAAATGTAGTGCAAAAATAATTGTTAAACTGGGTATCTATTTACCCATACACTTCAATTTACTTCAATATAAATGCGATGTACAAATATTGTACAATCTCGACAACAGTTTACCTATAAACTTTAATTTACAACCATTATCAAAATGGAAAGAAGATGCCAAAGATGGGAAACGATTTTCTCTCCAAATCATTCTATCCATACTTGAATGCAATACAAAGAGTGTAAAATCTCTTGGCCATTGAGTTTCCCATACCCACTGAATGACTAAAGCATAACTGCAAGAAAAAGGGTATAACAAATATGGGCATCGATTTTCCCATCCAAATATTTCTATCTCAACACTCCTCAAGGTATCAACACAGAAGATCTTATTTTAAGGTTGATTTCAATGGGTATCCTTTAGGAAGGTCTTTAATCCAACCAATGTCCAACTAAATAAACAAGAAGCAAATAGGAAATCATAAAACAAGCATAAAACTAATAGCAAGATACTGCATTTTGATAATTTTCTAGCATCATATCAAATTTCTAATGGTCATTGATGCACCTACCTTATGAATGGCATGCCATGATAGGTTATAGATAACATAATATAAGATCATAATTATCAAAGTATTTCCTAGCAAAGTTAATGGAGAAATTTAGCAGTTAGCATATTTGCAAAATAGGTTTGTACACTTTGCACTATTCCAGGTCCTAGCTTACAAATTTTAAATCTGTTTCCAGCACACAAACGGTTATCATTTCCAGGACTGTTTATTTTTTACTCTATCCCATTAGCCACACAAAATTTATAACCTTTCATGGTAATACAATGTAAGTCTTTGCATTATGGACATGTGTACCTAAATGTAGCAAACCATCAAACCTAAGCTAGCATGTCCATATTGACCTCTACAAATTTCTAAATCCAGTGAAATAGTAAACAAGAATTTAATGACCTTCCTTTGAGGGACTAAGGCATCACTTTCCCCAAGATTTTTCTTCCCAGGTAAATCCCCCCCCACTACCCTAGAGTCCCAGTGTTGAAACCTCTGGCTCTAATACCAAATTGTAACAACCCCCTTCATGAATACCAACCATTAGCATTAATAGAAAGAGAAAATCATCATTGAGTTAGTAGCTTTAACATGAGAAGATTCCATTTCTTAGTTTATACAAGATTTGTAAGGTTGTCTACAAATCTTATTTTTTTATGACTAGGAAGCACTTTCCATATTCACAAATGAAATTCTAATAATGTTAGAAATGTCAAATTTCTTATCACCGCAAAAAATTAAAAGTTGGAAAAATTGATCAATAAATGCAAAGTAAAAAATAGCGAATGCAAATTTGGTTCAAGAGTTAATTACCACCATTTCATATCTTCCAATATGAATACCTGCAGTAAATGAAGCATTCGGTGTAGTTCCTACAGTTATGGAATTCCCAGAATTTGTACATTAGCAACTAAGAGAATTGTATGACCATTGTGTGTTGGAATATGCCAAAAATCAATTGGCTTTATTGATTCACATCACGAAGTACTGAACGATAGCAATGTACAAGAAATAAAGTAGTAATAGCAATACTAGTAAATTTAATAACCAGTTAACAAAGAACAATAATAAAGCTAGTCTAGAATTGTTTGGATCAGCATTATACTTAGATGCTTTTAGGTTTAGATCTTGTCACTGAAAGGACACGTCACCAAAGGAACATATGACATACCTTGATAGAGAGCAGGTTAGAGTGTTGTAGGTTGAGGTTAGATACATACAGTAGAAAGCAAGATATCTCAGTCACCATGTGTGAAGACCCTAGTAGGATAGTAGCAGTGATATTTATCCCAAAACACAGCTAATCAACCTTAAAAATATCACAACTCCCTCTAGCATAATTAACAACAAACAAGTCATGTATAGAAAGGTAAGGTCAAATTAGCCATGGCCTAGCTAGGAGAGGTTACAACAATCCGCTTTAAGGATGAGGGAGGTCATCACAGTCCATGTCCCATCTAGGAGATATCATACATAGTCACAACCCATTAGGGTACACCTTTCATAGTCACAAATAAGGTTTAGCATCCCTAGAGGGATGACGCCAAAGCTAATACTCAAAGAGTAACCCACAGAACTGAACACAGCCTATATTTTCAGCAGAAAAATGGTCTTGGATCAACCTAATACAATCACAGGTCAACTTCATATATTCATGGACCGACATGGAAACATGAGATACACCACACATTCCATGGGTCATATGCATAAGATCACAACTCAGTAAGAGAGACACCACATAGTCCATGGGTCATATGCAAAAGGTCATAACTCAGCAAAACTCACGATTCAACAAATAAGGGAGCACAAAGCAAACCTTAAACTCAGATCTGGTAAACCAGGGGTGAAGAAGTGAAAAAATAGAAAAATACTCCTTGATTCCAAACTGAAATATCTGAGATCATATGTATATTCTTTGATGGATCCATAATGAAGGATAAGACTTGTTTTTGTAACTTGAAAGGACTTCTAAGGGATCTTTCTTCAAAACCAACAACAACAAGGTTAGGTCATCATATCAAAGAGGACATGGTACTACAAACAATAAGGGTGCTATTACCAAAAGTACCATTATGGAAATTGAACCCAAGATATAGAACAATTACACTCACAAAATTGCTAATCAAACATGCAAAATTAACACCAAAGGAGACTGAAATTGGAGCATAACACTAATCTGTATTGAGTAAGTGTACAATAGCCAATTTTATGAAGTAATAGGCTGTTTTAATATATAATTACATGATATATTTGAATGCATAAATATGCCATTCGAAATAGTCAAAAAGCAGGCTTACCAAAACTAGTGAAATCTCCCATAGGTGCATAAAGCAGTTTCCAAATCTAGGTAGATGCTCACGAATTGGCTAAGTAAAGTGAGAAAGATAAAGAGGGATGGAAAGAAAACTTATACATGCTTTTATTTTTAGAAAATGAGGGAGGATGATGTGGGGAAAAAACAAGGAAGTTACTATTACAGCTGATTTTACCACACACGGTTAATCACACTTTTATGGTATTTCCTGTCCCTCTACAGACTCTTTATACCCCATGGACCATTTTTGTACCTTTGATGTTTCCAATATCATCCCTAAAAACATGTAATAATTTTCATACGTGACATTTAATCCCTTTCTCGTGTTTATACGCAGATTTGACCCTTAAACCCGTGTACATCGGGATGTGTGCAAAAGGCCAAATTCTTTTGGATTTTTCCTTGATCTGGATCTAACTCACTTGTCTCCTAGCCTTCCATATGCCTTGAGATCGCTTGGATTTGACCTTTCATTACCCCATTGAAGAACTATATAAGGAACCCTTTGTATACATTGAAGGGAAAGGAATTCAAGAGCAAGAAAACTATAGTCCATTGTTGCCGGAGCTTATACTTGAGTCTGCATCCGTTTGTCCCTTAGAGCACTTTTGTGTTCTTCCCAAGCTTGCATTTTTCTTGTGAGATTTCTATCGAGAGATGGAGGATTGAAGTGGTGGAGGCCCAAGTGGGGGACTCAGTTTCTCCGATTTGCAGACGTGCCGACAGAGGTTGTCACTATTGTAATCTCTATTTTATAGTAATAGAAATATCTTTTCCTATCTAATAATGTGTGTTTAAATGAGTATTTGATCCATGGATTCTTTTAAATTATTATATGTTATTGATTATATATGCTAGAGTAGGTCTAATACAATTATATATATCATGCTTGTCTTGTTTCTTGAGTGTTGAGATAGCAATTTATCAATTCAAGTCGGAGTTGGAAAGCTCAACGAGGATCTACATCAACCGTACGGAATAAGGTATGAATCGAGATCCTTTAGTGTTAGATATTTGGTTTCTCTTGCATATAGGAAAGGATTGATTTCTAGAGTCAAGTTGTCTGTTGTGGTACCCCAAGCCATAGGAATTTCTCTCTGTAACAGAATTGGCGACTGCGCTGGGGGGTTCCTCGTAATTGTCCTTTGGAGGTTTTGATCGGCATTCAATGTTCTTGAATTGCTCTGATATCTCGGTTTCTGAGTCGGGTATGGGGGCATGTTTTCCTGGTAGTGTCTGATAGGTGTGAATTTTGTCTCATCTTATCTGTTTGACTTCATTTTTATCTCTTTTTCTTCCTATACGTGAGTTTTTTCCTCACAGTTGTGTGTACACGTGGTTTTGATTGAGATATCCACGTACATATGCGGGTTTTCTGCACACAGTCCCGTATGCCCTGAGTTTTTCCTTTTAGAGGAAGAATGATTGTTGCTAGGTGAGTTTTGATGATTGTTGAGTCTCCTTTGATGCTTCTAGAGTCTGTATACACCTATGTTTCTAACTAGAGATTCCTTTTAGGGTAATTTTTTTTTTAAGAATGTTCTTGTCATTGCATTTTCGATTTTTTGTTTTGGGATTAGTGCATTAGGTATCTTTTACCTTAGTGCTTTGCGTGAGTGCTGTTTGATTGTGCTTGTAGAGTCTAGGGGTGGTAGAGTCTTTCTTTTGCTTTATTATCTCATTTTTATTCAAAAAATCCAAAAATATTTTCTTCTTTGCATCATTATGCATCATTGCACTTTGCATTTTGCATGGTACTTGCACTAGGTTTGCTTAGAGAAATATTAGTCAGGATTTCATATAGGAATGATTGCATTTGTCATTTGAAGAAAATTTTGCATTTCACATAGTAGCATGCCCTGTTTTTCATTCGACACAATACATTTGCATTGATTGTTAGGTGTGCATTTTTCTTCATGTTGCATCATAACACCATTGGTTGCACGGTCATCTACCTTTTTTGAGTAATAAAGCCAAATAAAATCAATGCTTAATTAAAATGGATTACACTGTTTTCTTTGATAGGTTACACCAACAAGATTAGGTTTTAGGGTCTTGGAATAGTTCATTGTGAGTAAATCCTCCAAGACCACTAAACAACAACATGTATGTGTCTGTCCAAGTGAGAGTGTTAAATTCCTTGGTATAATTAGTGTTTCTTAGGATCCTCCTCTTACAAGGGAGTTAAGCACGAGGAAGTGTGAGCGGTTACTGATTGGGATGACCCCTAGTCATAACTGAGTAGCACCGAAGATATTTCCAGGATTGTATTCATATATGGGGGTTCTTTCGATAGTTTTGGGATTTGCTACCCTACCCATATGGTCAATCCCGCCTGCGACTGTTCGCTTGAGCATTGATTATATTGAGGTGACCTTAGTTGCCTTACCTAGGTTATCGAGGGGGTACTTTGCAGGGGTTATTTTGCAAGTGTCCCGGCCAGGTTGGGGTCGGAAAGCACAGTTGCTATATGCATTGAAGCTGAGGGACACAATAATTGGTTACGAACCTCCACTTGTTGTGTATGGGAGTCTCAAGCCTCTCCTAGGCGAGACATACTTGCTTCATTCAAGAGCTCACATATCCTACCCTTTTTTTCTTGTGATTGGCTTTAGATTATATAGGTGTATGCTTTGTGCACACTAGCTTGCTTAGGGTTTGCATAATTAGAAGAGTCTTTTTCATTTTTTGAGTCATTGTGGATTCAAGTGCGGTACTTCACCATTCTCATCGTTTAGCAGGACTTCTGCCTTCTACATCTTCTTGTCCTTTGGGAGAGAGAAACAAATAGTCCAAGCGCGCTACTTCTTACATTGATTCACACACAATGGGAGATCATGAAGATGAAATTCCTGAGTTACCTTATCCACCTCACGAGGTTGGGGAAGAAGATCCTACTCCTACATATGATCCTTCACCTGATATACCTACACATTCTGGGTATGATCCCTCATTCACAGGTCGCTGGTATTGGTTTCTAGGAGAAGAGACTCATCATGAACCTACGAGCACTAGTTATGATATGTCTGGTTTTCCTGCACATGATTTGGCACAGCATGCCGAGTTAGAGTTTTAACCTAACACTATGCCTGGGGGCATTCCTAGTCATTTCCATGTGGAAAGGTTTGGGAACAAGAGTCACATTGCACCCTCCATCCTGGCGGTGGAGGTTACATCATATGTTCATCCTAGACCTAGTGTTAGTAGTCCTATTCAGATACCAGAACCAAGACGAGTGACTGTAGGGAATACCACTTACATCATTTCACATATCCCTTCATCCTCTATTCCTAGTTCTTCGAATGCTATTCCTCCCCCTCATTCACATGGTCCTTCGAGTCGAAATGTTGCTACAAGTCATGTTCGTACTGCTGCTACTCCCATAGTTGTGTCTTAGAGTCATGTACCTCCTGTTGTCTCGGGAGGTCGTATTCCTACTTCTGGAGGTCATATTCCTACTTCTGGAGGTCATATTCCTACTTATGAAGTTTCTCATGGGACATCTCATGGGATGTCTTATGAACCGTAGTATGCACAGAGTTATTCACCTTATGGGTACAGTTATCAAGAACATTCTTAATCCCCAAATTATGGCTTTGTAGCCCCAAATAGTCAAGGTACACCACATTATGGTGCTTCCATGCCACCCTACATGGGTCAAATAGGAGGAGGATACTATGGCTAAGGCCATGGTGGTTACGGTAATTAGTCCTATGTGAACCAAAATTATCAGGGAGCATGTCATCGACCTTCTCAACCTAGGCCCCCCTTCCTCGCAATGTTAAATATGACTGATTTTTCGAGACTAATGAACGATCCGGTATCTTATGACCCGGCTTGGCCGGCTGTCCCTACCAAGCTTCCCTTGGACATTCTCAAATTCAAGGGAAAACCAAGAGAATATCCTAGTGAACATGTTACTACATTTCACCTTTGGTGCTCTTTTAATTCCTTACATGAAGATTCGATTCGTTTAAGGCTGTTTCAACGCACCCTCACCAGGCTTGTAGCAAAATGGTACATAGAGTTACCTGGGGGGTATTCACTTTGTTCGATGACCTAGGTATGAATTTTCTCAACAAATTATAGCTACTAGTGCATTACGACATTGGTACAGAACTCTTGTCGACATTTCAGAAAGACAAAGCCATGCATATCTCAGACCATATCCAAGAGTGGCGTAGACGCAAGAGATTGATTAAAGCCTTCATACCACCAGAGTTTCTCCTCGAGTGGTTCCTTAAATTGTTACTACCTTATATTGTGAAGGATGTTTCTACATCTAGAGTTCAGAACGAGGAACAAGCCATTTTTATGGCATAGGAATTGGATTTGATTTATGCTCAATCCAGTTTGTTATATGAGATCATTCCTAACGCTCCGCGTTCTAGTTTTGACACTAAGGTCAAACCTGGACCACATGCTGATGGCATTGTTGGTTGTATGAGTACCAAACCTATAGATTTGGTTGTGACATAGTTCAATCAATTGTCTATCAACCAATCTACCTCGGGACAAGCCGCGGCTTCGTCTCAACCCACCCAAACGACGAATGTGCTTTCGGTGTAATCGTCGGACGAGAAGGGTAACCAACAACCCAGAGGGAATAAGAAGAAGGGTAAAAACAATCACAAGGGTGGGAATAGGAATGAAAATTCCAATTATAATGATAATAATTCCCAAATGATTGGGGGGGACAAGAATTCTAAACATAAGGTTAAGTTTCCTTGCAAGTTGTGTAAGGATGACCACCTCACTCACTTGTGCCCTCGTATAGAAGAAGCCTCGAGGTTCATAGCGCATGGCCCAGCTGTGCTGACCAACCCTTTACCCCATAATCAAAACATGAACTTGAGGACCCATGATTAGTATGGTGGAGATCAATATCTGCCAAAAGCTAGTAGTGGTCATGGTTACATCAATATGGTGTGTGTTACTAAGGTTGTGACTCATGCGAAGGACTATGGTTCGTCACAACCAGACCTTGGAAAGGAACCTGCTCCACCTGGGAGTCCTTTACGTATTGAAAACCTTGAGGATAAACCTAAAGTTGCACCTCACATTCCTAAGGGATTCCTTAAGTGTTCGGGGCACAATCCTAACTCCCAAGCCACCTAGAACTATTATGTTGTCGAGGATTTGGGCCACACTCCTTGTACGATGTCTGCACTCAAAGTACTTCAGAGTTGTCCTTCACAAAGGAAGGCTTTGCTTTCTGCTCTTGGTGTTAACGATGATAAATCTTCCTCTGTCATCAAATTTGAAACCACGGGACTACAGCCTCGCTTTCCTTACTATGTGTCTCTTTTGATTCATGTAGAATGTCTTAACAAGACCGTCAAACGCACTGTAATTGACGAAGGCACTGCTGCTTCTGTTATGTCTTTGGCGTGTTGGAAGGGTTTGGGGTCCCCCGAGTTGTCTAAATCTGCTACCATGTTGGCTGCTTTTGATGGTAGATCATTTCAATCACATGGAATTCTTCCTTCTCTTAAGGTTCATTTGGGAGGGAAGACTGTCGCGATCGAGGTCGAGGTGGTTGATGCGCCCCTTGATTACAATCTGTTGCTGGGTAGGAATTGGATGTATAGTATGCAAGGCATAGATTCTTCTCTATTTCGAGTTATATGATTTCCATTTAATGGGAATATAGTTACAATTGATCAAATGTCATTCAAGAATCCGTGTGTTATCGCATCTTTGGGAGCTTCTATTCTGATTGTTGAGCACTCTCAGCCGGCAACTGGGAGTGTGGGTGTTGGTATGTATCCATCCCTTATGGGATCCTTTAGTTGTCCTGTACCTATTATTATGATTGGGTCTAGTTCTGGTGAGGCTTCGTCTTCATTAAGTTCGGTGTCTTTTCGCACTACCCATATGGAAGATCCTTGGATTCTTCCTACACTGAGTCCTTCGTGTGAGCCTATCTAAATGGACGTGTCATTGCCTGTAGCAATGATAGCATATCAAGCGAATCTTGAATGTGTTGCAGAGCCTAGTCCTTCCTCTTCATGGGAGAAAGAGGAGGACCTGTATGTGCTGCCTGCATGGGCAGTTGAGTCTTCTCACACACATGACTACCTTGATAGTGTTTTTCCATCATATGAAGCTATTATTGAGGCCATGTCTGGAGTTGAGCCACCTTGGGAAGAGTTACATCATAGATCTTATTTTCTTCCCGAGCTTGACCCTTTGGAGTGTGAAGACTTTAGGGAGATTCTTAGTGAGAGAATTGGTAGTCCCGTGGTTCCATTAAGCTCTCTTGGTCCGATGGCTGATGGAAATATGGAAAATATATCTCCTACCATCCCTATCAATATCTCTCATGATCCTGGAAAGATTGAGAATGTCTATATTGGGGCAGAATGTTCCCATGTTGAGATTCAAGAGTATATTGAGCTGTTTAAATATTTTCATGACGTATTTGCTTGGTCATACGAGGAAATTCCAGGTATCAACCCTCGTATTATTGAACATGAGATTAAAACTTATCCTAATGCTAAGCCTGTTCGACAACGCTTGCATGCGGTGAATCCTAGAAAAGCACCCACGATTAAGGGTGAGATAGAAAAGCTGTTGAATGCCGGTTTTATCTATCCCATTCCCTTGATGGAGTGGGTTTCAAATCCCATTCCGATTGATAAGAAACAAGGAACGATCTGTATATGCACTGATTTCCATGACTTGAATCGTGCCTGTCCTAAGGATAATTTTCCCACACCATTTATTGATCAAATTTTGGATGAGTGTGCCGAAAGCGAGGTATTTTCCTTTATGGATGGATTTTTTGGATACAATCAGATACAGAGCAAACTTGAGGACCAACATAAAACTTCATTTATTTGTCCTTGGGGTACCTTTGCATATCGGAAAATGCCGTTTGGCCTTAAAAATGCTGGAGCCACTTTTCACTGAGCTATGACCTTGATCTTCCATGATCTGAAATCGATTATTGAAGTCTTTTTGGATGACCTTGCTGCTCATTCTCGTCAGAGGATGCATCATTCCTATCATTTGAGATTAGTGTTCGAAAGGTGCCGCCATTATTTAGTTATGTTAAATCCTCATAAATGCATATTTTTTGTGAAGTATGGTTGCTTATCAGGGTTCATTGTCTCGAGGGAGGGTATAAGAGTTGACCCTTTAAAGGTTGAGGAAATACTTCAATTGTCTCCCCCAAGAAACATTAGACATCTTCAATGTTTGCAAGGCATGGCAAATTTCTTGCGGAGATTCGTCGTTAATTTTGCCAATTTGACTAGAGGATTTATGCATTTTTTGAAGAAGGACACTACCTTTTGCTGGGATGAGCGAGCCCAGGAGTCCTTTGATGGGCTTAAGCGAGCCTTAGCATCAGCCCCGATGATTATTCCACTCGACTATAGTTGTGACTTTTTACTTTATGTGGCCGCGTCCATGGAGACGATTGGTATGGTTTTG
This sequence comes from Pseudotsuga menziesii, assembly GCA_001517045.1. Lineage (NCBI taxonomy): Eukaryota > Viridiplantae > Streptophyta > Pinopsida > Pinales > Pinaceae > Pseudotsuga > Pseudotsuga menziesii. The sequence goes on along the minus strand of LPNX010112098.1, from coordinate 352,832 downwards.
GTTCAGGAGGATGAGGAGCTCCAGGAGCATGTCATATATTATTTGAGCCAAAACCTTATAGATGCAGAGATCCATTATTCCCATGTGGATAAACTTGCCTTAGCTACAGTTCATGCGGTTCAAAGATTGAGACACTATATTCTCCTTCACCAGACCTTGGTGGTATCCCATGTCAATCCATTTCAGCTCATCGTCACTCAAAGGATGATAGGGGGAAAATATAAAAGTGGATTTTCATCTTGCAAGAATTCGATCTCGAGTTTGTTTCGGCAAAATAAAAAAAATCGTTGATTTTTGCGGAGCTTATATCTGATTTCCCAAGCGAGGAGGAGGAAGAAGTTTGTGAAGATACATTTGTCGATGAGAACATTTTCTTGATATCAACTTTGGATCCATGGTATGGGGATATTATCATATATTTATAGACATTGAAGGTCCCTACTCACCTTTCACAAGATGAACGACGACACTTACGTCATGTATCCAAGAATTACCTCATAGTGGATACCACATTATACCTCTGTGAGGTAGATTCCATTTTACGTTGTTGTTTAACTCATGAGGAGGCTAATCTTGTGTTGAATGATTTCCACAGAGGGGCGTGTGGTGGTCATTTATCTGGGCTTTCTACATCCCAAAAAATCTTGAGAGTGGGTTATTTTTGGCTGTCGATCTTTAAAGATTGTGTCAATGCGGTTAAGAAGTGCCACCCTTGCTAGGTGTTTGCACACGATATGCACTCACATCCTGCCCCATTACATCCAATTATCACTACCGGTCCCTTCACTAAGTGGGGGCTTGATTTCATGGATTATATCCCAGCTTCAGCTGGGGGGCATCATCATATTATTGCGGCTGTTGACTATTTCACGAAATGGGCTGAGGATCTACCCACAGTTAAATCCGACAGTGAGAAAACCACACATTTTGTATTCAACCAGATCATTATTGGGTTCAGTATTCCAAAGGATATTGTCACTGACCATGAAGGCACTTTCAGAATCGGATGATGGTAGAGTTGGCCTCGAAGTTAGGGTATAAGCAGAAACATTCCTCTTCTTATTACCCTTAAGCAAATGGACAAGTTGAAGCAGGGAACAAATCACTGAAGTCCATTCTCCAACGAACCATTGCACAAAGCAAGACCAATTGGCATATCATGTTATATCCTATTTTGTGGGTTTATAGGACCACGATTAAGACTGCCACCGATTTTTCTCCATATCAACTTGTACATGGATTGGAGTCTGTATTGCCAGTTGAGTGAGAAATCCCTTCTTTGAAGCTATCCATAGAGCTCTTACCAGACACTTCCCCATTGGAGGAATGTTTGGTCCACTTAGAGCACCTTGATGATTAGCACCGAGATGCCTTGGTGGATCTAGAAGTGAATAAGCATCGCGTTAAGGTCTAGTATGATAAATATTCCCATCCAGGGAGGTTTAGTGAAGGAGATTTGGTCCTTTTGTGGGATCAAGCGAAAGAACCCTTGGGGGCAGGAAAGTTTAACCCCATGTGGCATGGTCCTTATGTTTTTAAACGTGTGTTAGAGAAGGGCGTATATGAGCTATTAGATTACGAGGGGACTGCCTTGGAGGAGCCTAGAAATGGGCTATATCTTAAAAAGTATTATGCATGATCCCCAGCTAGGGCTAACTATTGTATATTATTGTATAGAATTTTGCATAGGTAGGTTTTTCTTATGGTGATCAGGTTTGTTGATTAGCTTTCATTTCTTATGGAAGATGTCAATGGAGTCTTCCATCTATATAGGATTTGGGGATGGTGCTAGCCGTCACACTCAACACTCAGCCTCTATTGCTTGGGTGATTTATACTCTTACGGGTCAGGTATTGTCTTCAGGAGGCGTATGTTTATGACCCTCTTCAAACAATGTTGCTGAGTATAGTGCCATTATCGAGCTTCTACGGGATTCCATTTCACATGGTGTTCTCTCTCTTGAGGTATGTCTTGATTCACAGTTAGTAGTGTCACAAATTAATGGCTTGTATCATGTTAGGGATGTAATATTATTATGAATATTCTTATGTATGATATTGTTAGAATGGCAATTTGACAACATAACATACATACATGTTCCAAGAATTTATAATCAAGTTACTGACTCATATGCTAACTATGTGTTAGATTGGCATTTGTTTCATAGACAATAAGCTCATCACAAACATACATTTTTACACATGTAAATAAATAAATCGATCATCATAAAAAAATTTCATTAAACATCGAAAATGTGATAATACATAAGTGTCATAATACAAAAATGGGGCTTCTGAGCCACCAAAATATAAAATACACGGTAGTACAAAATGTATCACTCCCAGGTATCTAAGCCTGGGGAAGAGGAGGGGGATTCTGATCATGGAATGTCACCATGGCTCTAGCTAGCCATCGAAACAACTGCACCCATGCTCATGGCACACCCACCACCTAACGCTGCATGGACTCAGGAAAGTCCTCAACTTGCGCCATGGGTACCCTATGTGTAGCCACACAAAGTTGGTATGAATGCTTTGGAGCGTCCACTCTGCATCCACGCCCATAATGTCATCTCCTCTTCCCCTCCGTCTCTGATGAGGGAAACTGTCAGGCCGCCATGGTCCTACATCTGCATACATATGACATGATGTCACTATGTGTTGTCACACAAAAACATGTCTTTTGGTTCCCTATATAAAAAAACACAAAAAAATTAAATAATTCAAAAAACTTAAAAAGAGGGTTTGGATTCATTACCAATGTCACCATATGCTGATCCTATTGGTAGAGGCATGTCGGGATCTCCCCAAAAATCTATCCTCGCTTAGGGGTAATGATTGATGGCAACTATCTGCCACCGCCACCATGGAAAGAAATCAGCTAGATAGGGGTTGGACACCCTACCTCCACCCAGTCTGTGCATCGCATCTGCCCAATGTCGTTGGGTCGGATCTTGAACCCCGTGAAGAGGAATGTCAACTCTAGTACTGAGTCCTGGAACACGCTCAAAGAAGAACGTGCTCAATATACTGCTAAAACTGAAGTTTTGTACCTTGCCCATCTTGCAGTCGTTGAGCTGTTGCTTCATGTTGCTCAACAGTGCAGTACTCCAATCGTAAACTGTGGGTCTCATGCACTCCACTGCATAGAACAACAAGGGTTGCGAGGCCTAGTGGAGTGAGGCTTTCCCTGCTATCCTACCGAGTGTCAGTAGTATGGCCTTTAGGCCTAGAACTTATATGGAGTTAGTTGGTATTTGACTCCTGATCTTCTCCATGTCCGGATAATAGTATACAACAATATACTCATCTATGGTGAGGCCACCTCTGGGCCCACGAGAATGCAGGTTCACCACTTCCCCTCGTCGCGAGAACATATGTTCACCACTTCCCCCCGTTAGGACAATCCTGTAATGAAGTATATGTCCTCCACCTCTATAGTGAGGGACATCCTATAGATCTAGAAAGACTCTGAGTTAGGATCCCAGTAGTCTACTAGCATTTGTAGCAGTCTTTGTTTGGCCCTTAAGCCACCAAGACACCAAAACTTGTAGAGCCCACATGTACGAAGAGCTTGTTGAGCCATTAGATCACCCCGTACTGCTTCTTCTACATCCCTGTGCTCTCGTTCCCTCCATTCTAGAACCATATTGCACATTTAATTTGATTTTTGGTCATTACATGTCTTAGAAAAACTTGAATGCGGCCACATACGTGACTGTTTGCTAAACAACCACGTATGTATGTGACTTTGAGCCATTTTTCTACATAAAGCAAGCCCTATATGCAGAAAAATCCTCGATTTCCCTGTGGGTCGAGGCGCATATTTTAGAGTGGCCTAGAAATCAATTTTGACCATGGAAATTTGAAAAATTTAGATGCAAATGAAAGAGTAGGGCATGGGAAGTTACCTAGAAAAAATGGTGTCGGATTCTGCCGATTGAAACTCCTGGAATTCGCGTTTGAAGTTTTGAGCTCAATTGGGTAAAAATTTCAAATAATATATAATGTTTTGAATTCTTTACTATTTATAGAAATTTTTCAATTTTTTGAAAATTTTTACCCCCTTTCTATAGTTTTGGACCGTTTCTGACCCTTTTGGACCATTTTTGACTAATATGATGATGTAGGAGACCGTTTTGAGCGCTGTTTCGACCATTGTTTTGAATTGTTCATGCCAATTTCAGGTATGATGTTTAAACTAGCATATAGGTTATATTTCACCTCCATTTTCATTTTGCATGACCTTATGACCATTTCATTATAATCGTAGGTATGAACCCATCCTATCCTATCACAAAACCTTCTTGCTGTTTTAGAAGTGACATGATGTGAATGGTAGAGCTTGACTTTACATGGGTACCCTAGTTAGCTCCTTGTTTGCATTTGGTGCCCATGCCGATAGTTTGTCCTTTAGGGTGTGGCAGTCTGTTGTATAGTATCGCCATGACATTTCGTAAGAGCCTCATACTCGTTTTGATCTTTTTGCTGGCCTGTTTCCCCAGGACTCTCTTATGCCAAGTTGCAATTGCATTATCATGAGATTTTCCTACCTCATTAAGCCTTATGCATGCTTCCTTGACTTTGAGTATCAGCCATATAGCTCGAGCTTGTCTCATGTCTAGCCATGTAGAGCCATTTTATATATCCTTTGCAGCTTGATTCCCTATTTTTACTGGGAGGGGACTTTCCCCCGAGTGTCGCTATCCTACACGTGTCCTTGCATTGAGCATAGGTATGTTCCACTGCTTGGAACTAGTTTGTTTTCCCATTTGATACTCATCTCCTCCTAGTCTGTAACTTTAAAGCAATTTTATTCTTTTCCAAGATTTTCAAATATTTGAAAAAGTCCAAAAAAATTAAAAAATCAAAAATCCGGATAAGAAAATATGTTATCTTTGGCTGTAGTCAAGTCGTGTTGCCTTCGAACAGAGCACTGTATATCACATCCATTGGTTGGGTTAATAGTTTGACTTTAGGAGCTGTACTTGTTTATCTGAGCTTATCTCCACTGACTAATTAAGCTTCCAGTCCCTATGGAGCCTCTATCGATGCCTACTGTGTCGCAGAGATGTCCCAGTTTTGTATATCGAGTCTATGCTGCCTACATTCAGTCACCATTCTCCTTTATGCTCTTGTTCAAAGGAAGTTGAAACTTGAGTCGGCCATTCCTCAGTTATCTTGACTTTGCATGTCGGCCATTCCTGGTACAGTTACTGGTTCGTGCACCTTATGATCTAGTCCTTCCACATTATACAACTTTGCTAAGTACCTCATGTTGGATGATGGGGGATTCCTTAATGCCATCCTTCCAGCGGATTTCATCCCATCGACTTTAGACCATTTATCCTGGTATAGGAATCTAGAGTCAGTTTTGAGTGCCTTGAGACTTGTAGTCATCAGTGGCAGGTTCTCTAGCCATTGACATTTTTTGGGAATACATCAATGTCCCCTGATTGATGGATTCTCTCAAGTGTTCGACCTCAACACATTTATTCACACTTGTTAGTTTGCGCTCTAGTACCTTGATTCCCATTTTCATTATCGGTGGGTGATCTCACGTTTGTTAACGGTATACATCAATGACCAGTAATCAGATGATGGACTACTATGCTCGACCTCGACACCTCTATTCACATAGTAGGACATGTACTCGTAGAGGTTTATGTAGAAGACATTATAGATTGGTGGCATCTCTGATATGCTACCTCCTTGATCGTGCCAGTGTTCATGAGATTTCAATTCTCATGACTTGATTCCAGTATATGTCAGACATTTCCATCCATTATGGAGATCTTGATCCATTATATGTCTTCAGCCTTCATGGAGATCATGATACTTTGTATATCTTCATCATGGAATTTTTGATCTATTTATATTGTACATGGCAATGACCACACATGTCATATTGTATCATGCCTATTCATGGCCATTGTACTCTTCTGTATCCAAGACTGTTGTATCTACTTGTAGTTATATACAGAGCTTTATCATTGTATTGTACTAATTGGATGGCTGGTTCTTCCACTGGGTTCTTCATCACTCCACTTCTAGGATGGAATTATAATGTATTTCATCCATCGTATGACCCCTCTAACCTCACACATTAGGGGGCATCTGTTACATCTGATTTTACCACACATGGTGAATCACACTTTTATGGCCTTCCCTGTCCCTTTGCAGATTCTTTAGACCCCATGGACCATTTTTGTACCTTTGATGTTTCCAAGATCATCCCTAAAAACATGCAATAATTGCCATACGTGACTTTTAATCCCTTTCTCGCATATATATGCGGATTTGACCCTTAAACCTGCATACATCGGGATGTGTGCAAAAGGCCAAATTATTTTGGAGTTTTTCTTGATGTGGATCTAACTCACTTGTCTCTTGTCCTTCCATATGCCTTGAGATCGCTCAAATTTGACATTTCATTACCCCATTGAAGAGCAATATAAGGAACCCTTTGGATACATTCAAGGGAAAGGAATTGAAGAGCAAGAAAACTATAGTCCATTGTTGCCGGAGCTTATACTTGAGTCTGCATCCCTTTGTCCCTTGGAGCACTTTTTTGTTCTTTCCAAGCTTGCATTTTGCTTGTGAGCTTTCTATCAAGAGATGGAGGATTGAAGTGGTAGAGGCCCAAGTGGGGGACTAAGTTTCTCTGATTCACAGACGTGTCGACAGAGGTTGTCACTATTGTAATCTCTGTTTTATAGTAATAGAAATATCTTTTCCTGTCTAATTAATGTGTGTTTAAATGAGTATTTGATCCATGGATGCTTTTAAATGCTTATATTTTATTGATTATATATGCAATAGTAGGTCTAACACAATTATATATAGCATGCTTGTCTTGTTTGCTTAGTGTTGAGATAGCAATTTATCAATTCAAGTTGGAGTTGGAAAGCTCAACGGGGATCTACATCAACCGTCCGGAATAAGGTACTAATCGAGATCCTTTAGTGTTAGATATTTGGTTTCTCTTGCATATAGGAAAGGATTTATTTCTGGAGTCAAGCTATCTTTTTTGGTACCCCAAGCCATAGGAATTTCTCTCCATAGCAGTTACCACTAGTCTAGCTTTCCCTTTGCCTTAAATTAGAAATAAAACAAGGCAGCTTTACAGAAAAATAGATATGCACTTTGGAGAATCTGGAATAAATAAGACATGCTAAACTGGGTTTCTAGGATGTTTCCCAAGCGCTCCATGACTCATTTTTAGCATGTGTTGACTTCTAGGACATGTAGAAGGAAACTAGCATAGAGTGGAATCTAGGAAACTAGGTAACAAGACAAAAATGATTAAATTCATGTCTAAGGTGGGTAACTATGGGTTTATTATTATAACACCCACACTTAAGCCTGACTTTATGAGTAAATATCAGAAAACTATAGGTCCTAGCAACAAGGCTTAGTCACCCTTTACATACTGCTTGTCCATACAACCAAGGAAAGAGTCAAAAACCCAGTGGGAAAATCCTCCCTTAAACATGGACATGAAAACAAAATTTGGAAATCTTGTCATCAATCATGCTTCATAGCATGATCAGCAATCCTCAGTAGTGATTTGAGATTGCTGAAAGTCTTCTCACAAAAAACTTTGGTGAATATGTCTGCTACTTATTCTAAAGATGCACAGAAGAGTAGATGAATGGTATTATCATGCACAAGTTGTCTGATGTAGTGCATACGGATATCAATGTGCTTGGTTCGCTATCTCTGAACTGGTTCATTGCATATTCGAATGGTGCTCTGATCATCACAGTAGATAATAGTTGAAAACTTTTATTCAAAACCACATTCTCTAAGTATTCCCTGCAACCACAAACATTGAGTTGCTGCATTTACAACTCCTCTATACTCTGCTTCTGTAGATGAGAGTGCTATGGCACTCTGCTTCTTGCTTGACCAGTTGATTGGCCCTTCTGCAAGCATGAACACATATCCTGATGTAGACTTTCGATCTGTGTTGTCACTTGCCCAATCATTGTCAGCAAACCCAATCAAATCAAGATCATATTTTGCTTTGTAGAAGATGCCATGAGTTCTTATTCCTTGAACAAAGTTTAGGATCCTTTTGGATGCCCTACAGTGGATCTCATGAGGCTGATCTATGTATCTTGATTCCACACTAAATACATAATATAATTCAGGTCACGTGTGTGTAAGATAAAGCAAACACCCAATCAACTGCCTATACAGTGTAATATTTACCATAGGAGAAGAACTTGCTTCTTCAAGATTAACTGTTGAAAGGAAGGGAGTCTTGCTTGGCTTGTAATATTTCATGTTGAACTTGTTTAGAAAATCTAAGGCATACTTGGGATGATTTACTTTGATTCCATGTTGGTATTGAGCAATTTCGAGAACCAAGAATTGGATCAACAACCCCAAATCTGTCATAGAAAATGCATGGTTCATTGCATCCTTCAAGGAGGCAATCTCTTTCTTTGAACTTCTTGTAATTAGAAGGTCATCCACATACAAGAGAATAATAATCAAAGAACCATGAATCGGCTTCAAATATACATTAGGATCATACTTACATCAAACAAAACTCAGTGATAGAAAAAATCCATCAATCTTGGCATACCAAGCCCTAGGGGCTTGCTTGATCCCATACAATGATTTCTTTAACTTGCACACTAAAGATGGATTAGAAACAAACCCTTCAGGTTTCTGCATGTAAATAGCCTCAGTGAGATATCCATTTAGGAAATCACACTTCACATCCATGTGATGTACCTCCCACTACTTCGAATCTGCAATGGTTAAAGCTAGCCTTATGGTGTCCATCTTTGCCACTGGTGCAAAGGTTTCATTGTAGTCAATACCATGTACTTGTGAGTATCCCTTGTCTACCAATATTTCCTTATATTTCAAAGGTGAACCATCAGCAGAAAAATTAGTCTTGAAAACCCACTTACATTGAACTAGCTTCCTCATTGGGGGAAGATCAACCAGTTCCCAAGTGTTGTTCTTCTGGAGCGAGCTGAATTCTTCTTTCATGGATGTTTTCCATGTTGGATCATGTGCTTCATATTCATATGTCTGTGGGTCTGATTCAACCATAATATAGCACTTCTCATCAAATAGGGGATCTTTCACACAAAGGGCACTCTCAAATTGAGATCTAGTCCTCCTCGTGTCATTAGGATTTCTAGCTAGTTCCCTAGCTGCATGAATGGTATTTGCTTCTTATTTTGGTCTTGTAGGAATATTATGATATGCAATTAAATCATCATTATCATACATATCAGAATCATCAAACTCATTAGTCTCTTCGCTTACAATCAATGGTTCTGGTGTTGAAGACGACTCTCCAACTTCAACTGCTGCTAAAAGCTCTTCTTGGAACTAAACACTTCTTTCAATGAAATATTTGTTAGTGCTCAATTTGATCAGATTTTACCCTTTTTAATCTTTAAAATACCCAACAAATAGGAACTCTTGTCTTTGGGGCTGTAAAGCCTTTCTCTTTTCAGTTGGAATTCTAGCCCAAGCCTTTGAGCCAAAATTCCTGAAATGGGTCACATCTGGCTTGTTCCCACTCCAAGCTTCGAAAGGAGTCATACCATCAAGCTGCTTATGGGGCACCCTATTCTAGATGTAGGATGCATAGTTTATAGCCTCAGCCCAAAAATTTGGTGGCAAAGTTTTAGCCTCCATCATGCAGGTTGCCATGTCCTTCAGTGACCAGTTCTTTCTCTCAACAACACCATTTTGCTATGGTGTGTAAGGGATCAAATGCTGCATCTGAATACATACATATTTACAATACTGAATGAACTCAGAATTGACATACTCACCACCATTTTCAGATCTGAGGATCTTGATTTTCCTCCTAGACTGGTTTTCAACCAAGCCTTTAAAGACTTTGAAGAGGTCAAAAACTTCAAACTTATGCTTTAGGAAGTGAACCCAACAATACCTGGAAAAGTCATCTATGAAGGTCAGTGCATATTTGGCTTGACTCATGGACATATGAGGGAATGGACCAGCAATTTTAGTATGGATCAACTCAAGAGGTGCAGAGGTTCTCTCATGACTAGCTCTCTCATATTTGTGCTCTGGGTGTTTTCCTAGGATACAACCTTGACAAACTCCCTTAGAAAACTTGATCTTTAGTAACCCTATGACCATATATTTTCCACTCAAATAAAAAAGACACTTGTAGTTAAGATGGCCAAATATTTTATGCCAAATCTTGCTTGCCTCATTAGCATGAATCAGAAGAGCAGAGGGGTTTGAGTAGGGTAGAAAATGGGAAAACATGTATACCTTCAAAGTGTGATCAACAACACCTTTTGCTACGACTTTACCATTCGAAATCTCTGTGACTTCAACATCATAAAGGAAGAATATGACCTTCTTTGGAGACCCAGTGTGATTCATTTGATACACTGATAAGATATTAGAGGCAAGACCTGGAACATATAACACATTATTGAACTTACCATGGTCAATATCAATCCTTCCCTTCCCCAAACTGTCAGTGAGAGAGTCATCTCCCAAAACTATTGGTGGACCTTTCGACATGTCAAGAGAGGAGAATGCCTCTTTTGTCGAAGCCATATGTCTAGAAGTTCCAGAGTCTATGATGAAGCTAGGTGAGCATGATGTGCCAGCAACCAAGGCATGTACTTTCTCTCTATCCTCTGAATTTGATCCTCCTTCCCTCTTCTTTGAGAAATAAGGAAGGGAGATGTTATTCTTCTATAGGAGTTGGGTCAACATGTCAATTTGATTCTTCATACAAGAGCTCTCAAGATGATAGCCCTTACTGTAGTATGCACACTTGCTCATTTCTCCTTTGTTCTTCTTCTTCTGGGAGTTCTTATTGGAACCTTGGGGCTCCTCTTGAGACTTGTTCTTGTCTCTCTTTTTCTCAGGTGTAATTTTAGAATTTTTCTTGATTTTTGAATCCACCCTTGAATCTCCAGCAACCAAATCTTGGTCTTTGGAAGGTTTGATGGTGTCCATCATCACCAACTTATCTTGTTCCTATGTGAGGGATTCCATGAACTATGAAAGCTTAGGCATCTTCCAGGCTCGAGTTGTCAACTTGGTGGCATGGAAGGTCAAAGAAAACATTGAATAGTCAGGGCCAATCTTAGAGAGTATGGAAAAAACTAGTTTCTCTTCCTTATTTTCGATCCCACACTGTTTTAGCTGCAAAACAAGGGCTTTAAAATTGGAAAAATAGAGTTGCAAAGATTCGAAGCTACTGGGACTCAAGGAGATCAACTCATTCTCAATTTGATGTCCTCTCATCTCATATATCTTACCAAAAATATCTACAAACTTCTCCCACACTTCATTAGTTGATTTCAATCCATCAATATGTAAGAGGAGGTCTCTTGAAATGCTCAGACACAAAAGACCATAGGCCTCATCCCTCCTGTTGTGCCATTTGATTTTATCTGCAGCTACATTGGGCTCTGCCTCAGTTCCCATAGTCACCCTATAGAGACATTTTTCTCTCAAAAATATCTCCATCTCAGCTTTCCACTCAAATAAATTGAATGGAGTCAAGATGATCTTCTGAGATTGGTCCATAGCTCAGAAACTGTGCCCTTCAGTCAGCAGAATATGCTCCCAGTCAAGATGTCGAACCTGAAATAGCAATATGGAATGAGATAAATCGATATAAAAAGGCTCTAATACCATGTGGAAATTGAACCCAAGAGATAGAACAATTACAATCACAAAATTGCTAATCAAACATGCAAAATTAACACCAAATGAGACTGAAATTGGAGCATAACACTAATCTGTATTGAGTAAGTGTACAATATCCAACCTTATGAAGTAATAGGCTACTGTAATATATAATTACATGAGAGATTCAAATGCATAAATATGCCATTCAAAATAGTAAAAACGCAGGCTTACCAAAACTAGTCAAATCCCCCATAGGTGCATAAAGCAGTTTCCAAATCTAGGTAAATGCTCATGAATTGGATAATTCAAGTGGGAAAGATAAATAGGAATGGAAATACAACTTATACATGCTTTTATTTTGAGAGAAGGAGGGAGGATGATGTGGGAAAAAAATAAGGCAGTTACCATTAGTCTAGCTTTCCCTTTGCCTTAAATCAGAAATAAAACAAGGCATCTTTACAGAAAAAGAAGATATGTGCTTTGGAGAATATGGAATAAATTAGACATGCTAAAATGGGTTTCCACGATGTTTCCCAAGTGCTCCATGACTTAGGTTTAGCATGTGTTGACTTCTAGGACATGTAGAAGGAAAATAGCATAGAGTGGAATCTAGGAAACTAGGTAATAAGACAAAAATGATTAAATTAATGTATAAGGTAGGTAACTATGGGTTGGGTTATATTATTTGATGGATCCATAATGAAGGATAAGACTTGTTTTAATAAATTGAAAGGACTTCTAAGGGGCCTTTCTTCAAAACCAACAACAACAAGGTTAGGTCATCATATCAGAGGGGCCATGGTACCACAAACAATAAGGGTGCTATTACCAAAAGTACCATAAGTCAACTAAGGGTCACAACAAGTTGGTAAGGCAACCCCCATACCCACAATACCAAGGTGTACCATAAAGGTGGGGATCCAACCCCTTTTACCTACAGGACCAACAGGACCAACCAAGGACTTTAATATTTTATCTCTCAAGGTATATCTTCATGTGTGTTCCATATATATTTATCATCACTATATAAGGAGAAGATCCAAAATGGATAATGTGCCATAATGAAAAAGGATACTATAAAATACTATATAAATATATAGAGAGAAAAGAGAACAAGCAAAGAGGATATGAATGGTAACATAAAACCATGCAAGTGAAAACACTTTACTCCCACTATCTGTAGTAAATACCCATGAGCACAACAATACACTTTTGGCGGAATTCATAATGAAGTAGGATTATATAATGATATTTCAACATCTTGATAACACAAAAATATAATGCATAACAATGAAATTCAAATAAACCAATCTAAATAATGCCTTTGATTAATTTCAAAAAAAATAATTAAAAGATAAATAGTCTAACAAAAGAATATGCCATTTTCAATCACATGTTAATATATAATTTCAATCAAATTCAACATTAAACATATTGATATTAAATTATAGATGGTTTATGTTCTCAAAGAACATGAAAACATAATTGAACCTTAAACCCCTTTCTTTTCTCCTCAGATAGTTATAGTCATCACTTCTGACATCGCAAATGTTTCAAAATAAGAGGAAAAAAGGTTGTTATCATCCATGCAGGCCAATGCTCTTCAGGACAAGCATTTAATTAATAAATGAGTCTATGGTACAAAAATTTCATAAGTACATTTATTGGTTTCCTATACTATCCATCATCTTAAATATCCATAAGAAGAAGCTATGACAAAAGGCATTTCACCCAATATTTACTCAATAAATGAGCAACTATGGTACAAAATGTCATAAGTACATTGGTTGGCTACCTATTGCTGCCATTTTATCAAATATGCATCACATGAAGCTATGAGTTAAGATGAATTATTCTGCTTGATCTATGAGTTAAGGAAACCCTCAAGAAATCTAGTAGACCTATGATTGAAAAAATGTCATGGAAAGGTGAACTTATACAGTTTGAGCTGTGTGAAAGCATCTCAAATCAAACAAATGATCATCCTTATTAACTACTTGTATGACTTGGTTGTTTTTAAAACATCAAAATTGCATAAAAGTGGAAATCGATTAATCCCTTTTAGGGACAGGTTTGCGGGAGCGCTATGGTTTTTAAATGCTTGTATGACTTGGCTGTTTTCAAAACATCAAAATTGCATAAAAGTGGAAATCAATTAAGCCTTTTTAGGGATAGGTTTGTGGGAGCGCTATGGTTTTTAATGAACAGGTCATTTGATGTTTTAGTTTAGTTTATATATATGTGGGGTATACCACTTAAGAATGTGTTTTTTTGTTTTTTGAGGTTAAAGGTTCAAACTCATAAGGGATATGGTATGCACATCTTTATAAATAAAAGTAGTCAAATTTGTGTGTGGAGAAGGTCCTACTATTAGAGCTTATAACCTCGATGACCATTATAGATCTCACCTGACCAGTCAAACACCTAAATTACCCCTTGGAACTATATATATTTCAGTTAATAACACATGTTTCCTTTAAAAAAAATAAAGTTCAAATCTAAAAGAGTTAGATATGTTTACCTTTATTAGCTTTAATAAGTCAAACTAGTTTACAAAAGAGTTTCATACCTTAAAAAACTTGATCAATATCATATAAATTGATTTTCAAATTAACTCTTTATCAATGTAACCTCGCTTTGTTTTCTTGTTGGAGTCATTTACCCAACATGCACACTTATTTGGTCAATTTTGGCCTATTTACCCACTATCCTAAGTTTATTTGACTTACTTGGCATCAGATGAGAACACTATGACATCAGCATGAGCACACCCACACCCTCCTTCAATCAAGGAGGCCAACTAAGCCTTCTACTTCATTTGGGGAGGCTAACTGGGATTTCTCCTTCAAACAAGGAGCAATTCTGGGTTGATCTGAGTGTCATAAGTGCACGTAATTGCTAACTGATTGTTGTTTCACCTAACAATTAGTTAAGCTGAGTTGTAAAGGTGCCTCCATCTATTATTTGCCTATTTTTGGTTAATATTTATGAACTAGAGACAACTAGGGCACCTCCAACCACTTCTGATGACACATGGCACTTCAGTTAACTCCATCAAAGCTACTTGGAGTTATGGATGCACTACCTCCTTGATTTGGGCATGCAGTTACATGTGATGAGTCACAATTAGTTAGACTCAGTCAACTATTGCACTCTGATTCAATTAGGACTTAGTGTGAGAGTTAGTTATTGATTATATTATTGGTTAACTAAGTGTGTCGATTGTGGCTGACATTCAGTTAAGATACACTCATCCATGTAATTATAATTATCTCCTTGAGTATTCAAATTAGCTTGGCATTCATGCATTCTGCATGAGACTGTATTGTAATTATTCATTCTTTACTGATAATACAGAACTACAACCTCCTATTGTAGTACCGTTGCATCATTTTCATGTGTAATCTGTCAATTGAATCACTTGTGAGTTTATACTTTGTCCAATATTGTTGTGACAAAATTAATATGGTATTAGAGCTTACGGCGGGACAAAGCTATTTTCTTCAAAAACATGGTTTTTGACGGATCTTGCATGCAAAATTGAGCAAAAGCTCATATTCCAGCACTGCACCAGAAGCTGAAGGTTTACCACTGAATACCCCAAGTAAAGGAATTGTTGATTAAGCTTGCTTGATCAATTATGCTAGGTGTGATGAAAAAATGAAATGTGCAAGCTGTTCGACCTTATGGTGACTTTATTGTGTTTATTGTAGGTTTTTACGGGTTCTTTGCATTCGCTACACTAGCTTAATGTCTCATTCTCTATATCTCCTCACCTCTTTCAACTACCATCAATGGAAGGAAGACATGGAGATTGCATCTTCATTCAAGAGGGCTCTACCGGGTCACCATGAACATAGAAATAGAGCCTAATGCTGCTACAGAGAAGATACAATACTGGAATAAACTAGATGAGGCCTATGGATTTCTCTGTTTGTCCATATCCAAGGATCTTCTTTTCCACATCTTGGGATTGAAGACTCTAAAAAATATTTGGGACCATCTCGCTACCTTTTTTGATAAACAAGATGATATTTAGATCTATCAGCTTGAGAACGAGTTGATCTTCCCGAATCCAAGCAGTTTTGAATCCATGAATGAATTTTTCACAAAAATCAAGAATCTAGTCCTCTAGTTAAAGCAATGCAAGGTGGAGAAGGAACATGACCAGCTCATATTAGCTGTCCTCCCCAAATTGGGTCTAGACTATTCTATATTTGTTTCATCATTCCACACGGGGAAGCTCACTACCCCAAACTGGAAAATGCCCTCTCTTGATGCCTTCATCAAGACACTTACAAATAAGCATGATAATCTTATTCAGATGGGCATCCTCAGATCCTCAAAAGATCAAGATTTTTTTTCTTCGAGGCCAGAAGATTCAAATGGAAAAGGAAATCAGAAGAATCCATAGGCAAAAGTAGAGGCTCCAAATCCTAAAGAAAAGAACCAGCAAGAGGAGCCTTCTAGCTCTAAGAAACACAAGAACAAAGGACATCAAGGAAAGGAAAAATTCAAGTGTTCTTACTGCGAGAAGGGATTCCACCCTGAGCATGCCGGCATGAATAAGAAACTTGATGAGATGACTTCTCTCGTCGAGAGAAACAACATCAATATCCCTGAGAACATTCAAAGGAGAGATAATCAAGATTGGGATACACAACAAGAAAGAGGTCATGCTCTCGTGGAAAGCACCTCGAAGCCCACAACTCTACTCATAGACTATGGAGCTTCGAATCACATGATGGAAAGCAGAGATTCTTTTTCCTCACTGGACACCAACAAGAGCATCCCCATATACATGGGAGATGATCCCACCATCATATCGAAAGGAAAAGGTATAGTAAATCTTGAACATGGCACTTTTTTCAATGTTTTGTATGTACCCTCTCTTGCCTCCAACCTCCTGAGTGTTTATCAAATGAATCATACTGGAGTGCCCAAGAGAGTAACCTTCAGCCCCAATGATGTGGAAATCAATGAGATTGCATCCATGAAACTTGTTGCAAAAGGATTTGCAAACCATAATGCAAAATCCTATGAGTTTTCCCATTTTCTGGCAGATGAAAATCCCACCGCTCTTCTGAATCATGGAAATGAGGTCACTAGACTCTGGAAAGAGAGGTTTGGTCACCTAAATTTTAAATACTTGCAGAAATTACAGAAAAATTCCATGGTTGAAGGCCTCCCAACAATTAGAACTACCAAAGGAATTTGCAAGGGTTGTGTTGTGGGAAAACACCCTGAGCATAAATTTGATCGGGAGAAGGCTTACCGTGCATCAAGTATATTGGGGATGTTGTACTTTGATATTAGTGGACCAATTCCAATCACATCTGTGAATGGATCTTGGTATGTTCTCACATTCATAGATGACTTTTCTAGATATACCTAGGTGTTTTTCAATAGGAAAAAGTCAGAAGTTTTAGAAAAATTCATAGAATTGAAGGCACTGGTTGAGAATTCCTCTGGGAAAAAGATAAAATCCATGAGATCTGATAATGGCAGGGAATATATCGGTAATGAGTTGATGAATATATTTTTTGATAGTGGGATCAATATCCAACATTCCATTCCTTACACCCCTCAGCAAAATGGTGTAGCGGAAAGGAAAAACCGCTCTCTAAAGGAGATGACCACATGCATGATAGAAGCAAAAGGATTGGCTGCAAATTTGTGGGATGAAGCCATGAATTTTTCAGCACACATTCATAACTGAGTACATCACTCCTCCATGAAGGGTAAGACTCCCTTTGAAGCCTATTTTGGACATAATCTGGATGCGTCAAACTTCAGGGTGTTTGGGTCCACAGCATGGGCCCGGATTCCGTCTGACAAACAAAAATATTTGCAACCGCAAAGTGTTGAATGTTTGTTTATTGGATCTCCAAAAGAATCCAATAAATTCAAGCTGTTGAATATCATAAAAAATCAAATTTTCATCAAAATAAGTGTTAAGTTTGGTGAGACTCTCAAATAGGTAGAGCTAGTTGGTAGAGCTAGTTGGAGAAAATTCTGCTGATTTTCTTACCTGTTCTGCTGACAATTTGGGTGACAAAAATGGGGTTCATGAATATGATTTTTCATAATGGATATATGATATCTGTGAGAAAGAAACATCAGATTTAGGATCAGATTCTGAAGTGCAAACAGATCTCCCAACTTGGGCCAAGAAAACACTTTCTTCTGCTGGGGAAAACATCGGAAATCCTGCTGATCCGAGAAGAACCCGGTCTGAATTTCAAAGAGAAGGTATTTTGCTCTCTTGCCATGATGATTTACTGTCCAAAAAATATTATTTAATGATATTTTCAGATCCAAATTCTTACTACCATGCTCAGAAAGATCCGAGATGGCAAGCTGCCATGGACAAAGAGTTTAACTCTCTTCGAAAGAATGCTACTCGGGAGATAGTTTCCCTTCCACCTGGAAGGAAATTAGTTCAATGCAAGTGGGTTTTTAGGAAAAATGTTGCTGCTGATGTTACAGAATACAAGTATAAGGAAAGGCTGTTTGCAAAATGGTTCTCCCAGGTCCATGGAGTGGACTACCATGAGACCTTTGCACCGGTGGCAAAGATGGACTCCATTCGCCTAGTTTTGGAAATTTATGCATCTAAGCACTGGGAGGTGCATCATATGGATTTAAAGATGTGGAAATTGAACCCAAGTGTTAGAAAAATTACACTCACAACAATTGCCAATTACACATGCAAATTACTCACAAAAGGAGACTGAATATGGAGCAGAACACTAATCTGTATTGAATAAGTGTACAATAGAAAACCGTGTGAAGTCATAGGCTACAAAAATAAATAATTACATGATAGATTTGAATGCATAAGGATTCCATTAGAATTTGGTCAAAAGAAGGCTTACTAAATCTAAGCAAATCCCCCATAGGTGCATAAAGCAGTTTCCAAAACTGTCTAGGAGCTCACGAATTGGAAAAATCAATTAGGAAAGATAATAGATGGTGGAAGGAAAACTCATACATGCTTTTCATAGGAGAAAAGAGTGGAGTATGACGAGGACAAAAAACAAGTTAACTTCACCTAGTCAAACTTTCCCAATTGCCTTAAAACTCAGAAAAAGTAGGCAATAAAGCAGAAAAAGAAGACATGCACTAGGGAGGCCAGGAATAAAGTAGATTTGATTCCAAGAGGTTTCCCAAGCACTCCATGACTCAAATTTGTCAAGTTTGACCACTATGGATGTGTGGAGGACAACTTGCATAAGGTGAAATATGGAAACTAGGCAAATAAGACAAAAATTGGATTAATTAATGTCTAAGGTAGCTAACTATGGGTTGATTATTCTAACACCCCCCGCTAAGCCTGAATTATGAGTAAAATATCAGAAAATTATAGGGCCTAGCAACAAGGCTTAGTCACCCTTTACATACTGCATGTCCATTTAACCAAGGAAAGACACAAAAACCCAGTGGGAAAATTCCTCCCTTAAACATGGACAGTAAAACAAAATTTGGAAATATTGTCATCACTCATGCTTCACAGCATGATCAGAAATCTCCAGCAGTGATTTGAGATTGCTGAATTTATTCTCACAAAAAACTTTGGTGAATATATCTGCTACTTGTTCTGAAGATGAACAGAAGAGTAGGTGAATGGTGCCATCATGAACAAGTTGTCTGATGTAGTGCATATGGATCTCAATGTGTTTGGTTCTCTACTTCTGAACTGGATCATTGCATATTAAAATGGTACTCTGATTATCACAATAGATAGTATTTGAGTATTCTGATTCGAAGCCACACTCTCCAAGTAACCCCTGCAACCATAAACATTGAGTTGCTGCATTTACAACTCGTCTGTACTATGCTTCTGTAGATGAGAGTGCAATGGCACTCTGTTTCTTGCTTGACCAGCTGATTGGCCCTTCTGCAAGCATGAACACATATCCTAATGTTGAATTTTGATCTGTGCTGTCACCTGCCCAATCACTGCTAGTAAACCCAATCAAATCAATATCAGATTTAGCTTTGTAGAAGATCCCATGAGTCCTTGTTCCCTGAACAAAGTTAAGGATCCTTTTGGCTGCTCTCCAATGGATCTCATGAGGTTGATCCATGTATATTGAAGCCACACTTACTGCATAAGAAATATCAGTTCTAGTATGTGTAAGATACAACAAACATCCAATCAATTTCCTATACAGTGTATTGTTTACCATAGGTGAAGAATCAGCTTCTTCAAGCTTAACTCCTGAAAGGAAAGGAGTCTTGCTTGGCTTGCAATCCTTCATATTGAATTTTTTCAGAAAATCCAAGGCATACTTGGACTGACATACTTTTATTCCTTCTTTTGTTTGAGCAATCTCAAGCCCCAAGAATTGGCTCAATAAGCCCAAATCTGTCATTGAGAAGGCATGGTTCATTGCATCCTTCAAGGAGGCAATTTCATCCTTTGAGCTTCCTGTAATGAGAAGGTAATCAACATACAAAAAAATGATCATTAATGAACCATGAATCAGCTTCAAATAGACATTTGGATCTGACTTGCATTGAACAAAATTCAGTGATAGCAGAAAGCTATCAATCTTGGCATACCAAGTCCTGGGGGCTTGCTTAAGCCCATACAATGACTTCTTTAGCCTACACACAAGAGATGGGTTAGTATAAAATCCTTGAGGCTGATGCATGTAAATATATTCAGTGAGATCTCCATTCAGGAAAGCATAATTCACATCCATGTGGTGTACCTCCCACTGCTTTGAAGCTGTAATGGCTAAGGCTAGCCTGATGGAGTCCATCTTTGCCACTGGTGCAAAGGTCTCATTGTAGTCTATGCCATGTATTTGTGAGAAGCCCTTGGCTACCAATCTGGCCTTGTACTTCATAGGTGAACCATCAGCATCAAATTTGGTTTTGTATGCCCACTTACACTAAACTAGCTTCCTCCCTGGGGGAAGATCAACCAGCTCCCAAGTGTTGTTCTTCTGGAGTGAGATGAACTCTTCTTTCATGGATGCTTGCCATATTGGATCATTCGCTACATATCCATATGTATATGGTTCTAATTCAACCATCAGATAGCATTTCTCTACAAACATAGGATCTTTCATGCACAGAGCACTCTCAAACTGAGATCTAGTCCTCCTAGGATCATTGGGATTTCTAGCTAGTTCTCCAACTGCATGAATGGTCTTGGATGCCCATTTGGGTCTTGTAGGACTGTTAGGATTTGAAATTAAATCATCATTATCAGACATATCAGAATCATCATGTTCAACTATATCTTCACTTACATTCAGAGGTTCTGGTGGTGAAGAGGATTCTCCAACTTCCACTGCTGCTAGGGGTTCTTCTTGAAAATGAAAACACCTTTCAATGAAGGCTTTGTTTGTGCTCAAATTGATCAGATTTTACCCTTTTGAATCTTCAGAGTACCCAACAAATAGAAACTCTTGGATTTGGGGCTGCAAAGCCTTCCTCTTTTCTGTTGGAATTTTAGCCCAAGCCCTTGAGCCAAAAATCCTGAAATGGGTCACATCTGGCTTGTGCCCACTCCATGCTTCGAAAAGAGTCATACCATCAAGATGTTTATGAGGCACCCTATTCTAGATATAGGCTGCATAGTTTATATCTTTGGCCCAAAACTTTAATGTCAAAGTCTTAGCCTCCATCATGCAGGTTGCCATCTCTTTCAGTGATCTGTTCTTCCTCTTAGCAACACCATTCTGCTGTGGTGTGTAAGGGATAGAATGCTACATATGAATACCTGAATCTGCACAATATTGAATGAAATCAGACTTGACATATTCACCACCATTTTCATATTTGAGGACCTTGAGTTTCCTCCTAGACTGGTTTTCAACCAAAGCCTTAAAGACTTTGAAGAGGCCAAAAACTTCAGACTTCTGTTTCAGGAAGTAAACCCAGCAATACTTGGAAAATTCATATATGAATGTCAATGCATATTTGTCCTGACTCATTGACATACAAGGAAATGGGCCAGCAACATCATTATGGATCAACTCAAGAGGTGCAGAGGTTCTCTCATGACTAGCTTTCTCAAATTTATGCTCTGGGTGTTTTCCTAAGATGCGACCTTGACAGAATCCTTTGGAAAACTTAATCTTTGGTAACCCTATGACCATTTCCTTTTCACTAAGATTAGAAATATACTTGTAATTAAGGTGGCCAAATATTTCATGCCAAAGCTTGCTTGCCTCATTAGCATGAATCAGAAGAGCAGAGGGGTTTGAGTAGGGTAGGAAGTGTGAGAACATGTATACCTTCGAAGTGTGATTTGCAACTCCTTTTGCAATGAATTTACCACTTGAGATCTATGTGATCTCAAATTCATCAGGGGAGAATATGACCTTCTTTGGAGACCCTATGTGGGTCATCTGATACATTGATAAGAGGTTAGAGGCAAGACCTGGAACATACAACACATTGCTGAACTTACCATGGTCAAGATCAATCCTCCCTTTGCCCAAAATTTCCGTGAGAGAGTAATATCCTAGTACAATTGGTGGACCTTTCAACATGTCAAGTGAGGTGAATGCCTCCTTGGTTGAAACCATATGTCTTGAAGCTCTAGAATCAATGATGAAACTAGGTGAGCTTGATGTGCCAACAACCAATGCATGAACTCTCTCTCTGTCTTGTGAATTTGATCCTCCTTCCCTCTTCTTTGAGCTGTCTGGAAGGGAGATGCCATTCTTCTCCAGGAGTTGGGTCAGCATGTCTATTTGCTTCTTCATGCAGGAGCTTTCAGAATGATTTCCCTTACTGCAATATGCGCACTTTCTCATTTCTCTTTTGTTCTTCTTCTTCTGGGGGTTCTTCTTGGAACCTTGGGGCTCCTCTGGAGACTTGTTCTTGTCTCTCTTTTTCTCAGGTGGCTTTCTAGCTTTCTTCTTGCTTTTTGAATCCACCCTTGAATCTCCAACAGCCAGAGCTTGGTCTTTGGAAGGTTTGATGGTGCCCATCATCACCAGTTTATCTTGTTCTTGTGTGAGAGATTCCATGAAATCTGCAAGGCTGGGCATTTTCCAGGCTCGAGCTGTCAACTTTGTGGCATAGAAGGTAAAAAAAAACAATGAATACTCAGGGAAAATCTTCGAGAGTATGGCCAAAACCATTTTCTCATCCTTCTTTTCGATCCCACATTGTTTTAGCTGCAAAACAAGTGCTTTGAACTTGGAAAAATAGAGTTGCAGGGATTCAAAGCTATTGGGACACAGGGATATCAATTCATTTTCAATTTGATGTCCCCTCATCTCATTTGTCTTACCAAAAAGATCAACAAGATTCTCCCATACTTCATTCGGTGATGTTAATCCATCAAGATGGAAAAGGAGGTCTCTGGATATGCTCAGACACAGGAGACCATAGGCCTCATCCCTCCTGTTGTGCCATTTAATATTCTCTGTAGCTGCATTGGGCTCTGCTTCTATTGCCATAGTCACTCTATAGAGGCCTTTCACTCTCAATAGTATCTCCATATCTTCTTTCCATTCAAATAAGTTAAATGGAGTCAAGATGATCTTCTGAGATTGATCCATAGCTCAGAAATTTGTCCCTTCAGTCAGCAAAATGCTCCCAGTCAATGATGTCAAACTTGCAATAAAAAATTGGAAGGAGATAAATCGATCTACAAAGGCTCTAATACCATGTGGAAATTGAACCCAGGTGTTAGAACAATTACACTCACAACAATTTCCAATTACACATGCAAATTACTCACAAAAGGAGACTGAATATGGAGCAGAACACTAATCTGTATTGAATAAGTGTACAATATCCAAACCTATGAAGTCATAGGCTGCCACAATAAATAATTACATGATATATTTGAATGCATAAGGATGCCATTCGAATTTGGTCAAAAGCAGGCTTACTAAATCTAAGCAAATCCCCCATAGGTGCATAAAGCAGTTTCCAAAACTATATAGGAGCTCACGAATTGGAAAAATCAATTAGGAATGATAATATATGGTGGAAGGAAAACTCATACATGATTTTCATAGGAGAAAAGAGTGGAGGATGATGAGGACAAAAAACAAGTTAACTTCACCTAGTCAAACATTCCCAATTGCCT
This sequence comes from Pseudotsuga menziesii, assembly GCA_001517045.1. Lineage (NCBI taxonomy): Eukaryota > Viridiplantae > Streptophyta > Pinopsida > Pinales > Pinaceae > Pseudotsuga > Pseudotsuga menziesii. Next base: position 329,096 of record LPNX010112098.1, on the reverse strand, counting down.
TGAAACTCAAAAAAAGTAGGCAATAAAGCAGAAAAAGCAGACATGCGCTAGGGAGTCCAGGAATAAAGAAGATTTGATTCGAAGAGGTTTCCCAAGTGCTCCATGACTCAAATTTAGAAATTTTGACCACTATGGATGTGTGGAGGACAACTTGCATAAGGTGAAATATGGAAACTAGGAAAATAAGACAAAAGTTGGATTAATTAATGTCTAAGGTAGCTAACTATGGGTTGATTATTCTAACACAAGAGTGCCTTTCTACATGGAGATATTCATGAGTAGATATACATGAATCATCCTAAGGGCTACATTTCAGATCCTACTTTGGTTTTCAAATTGCAGAAGTCTTTATACGGGTTGAAACAGGCCCCAAGATCATGGTATGCCACGATCCTTCCTGCTTTCACAAAAATTCTTATGGTGTAAGTCTGATATGAATGTTTATCTACATCAGTTTTATGGTAATTTACTTATAATTGTTTTATATGTTGATTATCTCTTGATTACTAGTAGCACACTTGCTTCCATTTCATTCATAAAAACTGCCCTCCATGATGCATTTGAGATGGGCAATTTGGGCTTACTGAAACAATTTTTGGGGCTCAAAATTGCACAAAATTATGATGGGATAATGGTAAATAAGTAAAAATACATTTCATAAATGTTAGTGAAGTTTAAAATGGCTGAATTTAAGGCTTCCCCATTCCCTTTCCTCTCAGGAGTCAGCCTTGAAGAGGGAAAAAACACTCCACCCATTGATTGCACTATCTACCGCCAGCTGATTGGTAGCTTGCTTTACTTGAATCATTCACAGCCTGATATATGTTATGCTATGAATGTTGTATCAAGATACATGAAGCAGCCTCATGACCTGAATTGGAAGGCATCCAAGAGGATCCTTTAGTATATTCAGGGCACAAGATCCTACGACATCCACTATGTTGCAGATTCAGAGCTAGATTAGGTTGGATATACAGATTCATATTGGGCAGGAGATTCTACTGATCAGAAGTCCACTTCTAGATATGTCTTTATGTTTGGTGGTGGCCCCATTTTATAGCCCAGCAAAAATTATGATGCCATTTCTTTGTCTTCAGCAGAGGCCGAGTACAGGGGAGTAGTGAATTCTTGCATCCAAGTTGTTTGGTTGCAAGGAATTCTTTCAGAGTTTGATTTTGGTAGTGCTTTGTCCACAATCATATTTTATGACAATAAAAGTACTATTAATATCTCCATAGATCCAGTTACCAGGAAGAGGACCAAACACAGAGAGATTCACATGCACTACATCAGGGAGATAGTGCATGACATGACCATAGTTCTGCAATACTGCCCTATAGATGTAGATTGTAGATATCTTCACCAAGTGCTTTGCAGAGAAAAATTTCACTTACCTCCGTTCACTGTTGGGGGTGATTTCATTAGGGTGATCAGATATTTTCCTTCAGTGTTCAGCTTGAGGGGGGGGTTTTGTTCCCATTGGGTTTTCCATCTTTCCTCACTTAGATTTATTTTTGAGCATTGTTAGAGTTACATATTTGTACAGGGAAACCTATGGACATTGTTGTGGGGACCCTAGCATTTCATGCATTTTATTTTTACTCCTACTGAGTATAGCTTAAGTGGGAGGGTTTCGGAGTCATTTACCCAACATGCACACTTATTTGGTCAATTTTGGCCTATTTACCCACTATCCTAAGTTTATTTGACTTACTTGGCATCATATGAGCACACTATGACATCAACATGAGCACACCCACACCCTCCTTCAGTCAAGGAGGCCAACTAAGCCTTCTCCTTCATTCGGGGAGGCTAACTGGGCTTCCTCCTTCAAACATGGAGCAATTCTGGGTTGATCTGAGTGTCATAAGTGCACCTAATTGCTAACTAATTGTTTTTTCACCTAACAATCAGTTAAGCTGAGTTGTAAAGGTGCCTCCATCTATTATTTTCCTATTTTTTGTTAATTATATTAACTGGAGACAACTAGGGCACCTCCAACCACTTCTGATGACAAGTGGCACTTTAGTTAACTCCATCGGAGCTACTTAGAATTATGGATGTGCTAACTCCTTGATTTGGGAATGCAGTTACATGTGATGAGTCACAATCAGTTAGAATTAGTCAACTATTGCACTCTAATTCAGTTAGGACTTAGTGTGAGAGCCATTTATTGATTAGATTAGTGGTTAACTAAGTGTGTCGATTGTGGATGACATTCAATTAAGCTACACTCATTCATGTAATTCGAATGACCTCCTTGAGTATTTGAATTAGCTTAGAATTCATGCATTCTGAATGAGACTGTATTGTATTTATTCATTCTTTACTGATAATACAGAACCACAACCTCCTATTGCAGTACCGTTGCATCATTTTCATGTGTAATTTGTCAATTGAATCACTTGTGAGTTTATACTTTGTCCAAGATTGATGTGACAGAATTAATATTTCTTATATTCTGTGCTTAAATGCATCAAAGGCCTAGACATTTCATTTCACAATAAATAAAGAACCCAACCATGCTCATCAAATAATACATGTAGACTCTTTTGTAAATCCTTAAATGTCTTGGCTTTTGTCAAAGATGCTTGATTATTGAAAGACTGCATTTATTCTACAAAATTATTGGTTTTGATTAAAGACTTTTGAACCAGGTCAAAGCCTCCCGGTTTCCCTTTGTTTCACAATCTTTACATATTGTTGTCAAAGGTCTCGGGCAGATCTTTCTACTTCTCCAAAGTAAAACGCAAATCAAATTTCAATGGGTACCAAGCTAACCTCTAATATAATACTATGAATCCATTCTCAAAATATCAATTTATGAATGAGTCGTAGGGAAACATGTACTATGATGACAGAACTTTCGAAAATGTGCTTTAGTGGGAAAATTAATAAAATGTACTGCACATATGCTTTAAAATTTAATTCATGTAATAAACTATGATAGGAGATCAGGAAGAAAATTTGGGTTTCAAAGATTTCATTGCTCTACTCTCTTAAAATATCTTCGCATTCGAAACTTACTCGGAGTAAAATATTAGCAAGAAATGTTGAACATTAGTAGGAACCTGGTGGCTTACTTTAGTAGGAAAATTTATCCTTGTAAAATTAATCCTCTATGTTATCCCAGCCTATCATTACTCTGTTTTGGCACCCTGTAAAATGGCTTTGGAATCCATGTGGAAATTTATGAGAAGCTTCTGTTGGACAGGAGTAAAATAAGAGTGGAAATTTTCTCTTGTATGCTTGCACAACATCTTTAAGCTAGAGAATGAGGAAGTAAGTTTTAGGAGGTTAAATCCCCCGAACAAAGTCCATGAATTTAAGTTGTAATTGAGACATTGCTTACATGAAAAAAGTTATGTAGCCAAACTCTACTTTTTAAATATTGTTGGTATGTTTCCAAGGAAGATATTGTGGGAATCTATACAATAAAAGCACACCTAATTCGACTAATTGGGTTGATTAATTTGATGTTGGTTTCTTGTATTGTGCCTGATTACTTTAAATGCATCATTGCATATCAATTAACACCTTGACACTATGGTGTAGAGTTATTTTATTGTTTGGATTTTTTAAATTTAGTAAAACTTGGAAGAATGGAGGGATGCAGCAAAAGTTAGGATGCAAAACTGCTCTCTTTATTTGCAGCATTTTCAATGCTAAGAGGAAAGATGTTTTATTTTTTCTTCGTGTACCATATTTATTTTGGCAGCTTCAATATAATTCTCCTGGAGCTCTGGATTTGGAAAAAAGAGTTAAAGAGTTGCTGAAAAATTCAGGCTTCAAGACTGTAAAAGAGGACACTCGAAGAGGAATAGATCATGGTGCTTGGGTACCCCTCTCCTTAATGTACCCCAAAGATGAAATACCAATTTGTCAGTTATCTATCTAGTCAAATCAAAATGGTGAGTACCACTACAAAATGGGAAAGGCCTTGGCACCCTTGAGATCAGAGGGTGTTCTGATTATTGGGTTGGGTAGTGCCACTCACAATCTCAGAGCTTTAATATTTGATGTTTCTACCCCTGTCCCATGGGATAAATACTTTGATAACTGGATGACAGAAGCTCTAAGTAATGGCAAGTAAGTATACATAATTTGCCTCTACATACATTTTTCACATTTATGCACTTAGCTGCCCAAACCTTGATTTTTAATTTCGATTGATTCTTGAACAAACCCTCGTGTCAGTTTCTAATTAAAGAAAACTAAAACTGTTGTAAGTTTATTTGTGGGACAGAGATATCTTTCCAGTTTTATCTATTGATTTTCAAGATCTAATAGTGTTTGTATATGTTACTTGACATTTATTTTTCTATGGTAAACTATGCTTTCATTGTACTGGAAAAGCTACCTTATGTATGCCAAAAAAAGAGGAGGAAACATAAAAATAAATGATCCTCGGGGAAGGCTAAGCCAAGGCTTAGGATAATTATAAGCTACAAATCCTGATACCAGAAAACCTCTTTATTCCATTTGTAAAGGCTCCTATTATAGGCACATGGTTGACATAGAATGTACCATTGGAAAACCTACCCATTCAAATATGCTAATGTGAACTCATTTTAATGTAATTACACTGAAGTTAGCTCGGCTCCTGTCTTCAGCCTCAGGAATATTTGGAAGCCCTAATTCCCTGTAGCTTGAGGCTCAAGACTGTATTTTTTTTAAAAGAGAACGATCACATTTAAAACGATAATTGGTGTCCATCCATTTGGAGAAAACACAGCTTTCTTACATATCAAGAAATGATAATAATAGTCTATAAAACACATTGGGAAGGCATCAGAAGCTATAATGAATGAAATATATGTGTTATGTCCATTTTCTAAATGACAATTGGAAATACATGTTTTCTGACCATTTTCTAAACAACAATCTACAAAGTGAAAATACCCTATCAGATAGTTATCATAAACCAGAATAAGTGTTGTTTAAATAGAGGCATTTAAGTTTTGAATCCCACCATGGCTAAGTTTAATTAGGGATTCTGTAAAAAAAATAATACTAGAAATAATGGACTACAGAATGGTAAAAAGTAATGATACCTTAGAGGGGATGTATCCCACGCTGAGACAGGTGCCTCCCAGAGAGCCAGGTTTCTCAATACATGCCTTCTTGAGACCAAGCTGAGCGGCTTTAATGGTGGAAACGTACCCTCTTGACCCTCCTCTGATCACCACAATGTCATTCTATTCAGTTGATGCTGATGAATATGTTTGCAAAGCTCCTAGACATCTCTCCAAACCCTCGGAAGAAGAAGAAGAAGCGGGTATCAAGGCTTTGTGGATCAAGGCCAATTGGCCTTTCCATTTCCCTTCTATTGCTACCATGGATGGATGAATGGATCTCACATAGTCATAATCAGGGTTCATGAACATGTTTGAAATGGGTATTATGGCTAAGGTATTGTCGTTGTTTGTTCATAACAATAGCAAATCCTCCCCAAATCGTTTATAAAAAAGTAAATGTTTTTATAAAAACACTAAATGCTAAATTTTATATATAATATATATTATTATAATCTAAAAAATTAACAAATATATATATTAAAAAAATATATAACACAATCAAAATTCGTTAGCATTTAGATTTTCCCATTAACTATGAAAAGAGGTCAATGGCACCAAATTTTGGAGAGTGTTTTAAAGAATAAATTGAAGAGTTTGGATTTATGTGCCTTTTTAGATATTCGGATTCAAGATTTTCTAAAATATTATTTCCCTAATGACACATGTATACGTATGTATGTACTTTTAAAGAAGCTAGGACGTTGTGATCATGATCAGACATAAAACTAATTTGGTGACAATAAAATAAGTGAACACATCCACCAACATCTGAATCTATAGGGACCATATTGCATGTCTTGGCTAGAGACGCCCAGGTAGAAGGGGCTCTCTGAATCGATATGCAATGTTAAAGGGATTTGAATATTAATATAAGCCATAGCTTGCTAGGAAATTGTCATGATATATAATTTGGTGTCAATTTTATGATGATGATCGTGGTGTAATGTCCCTTTTTAAAATTTTATTAAATGACCATTTTTTTTCACTTTTTCCCCAATTTTGAGCTTAACTAGTTTTGATGTCTAGACTTCCAAATTGGCCCAAATGCTCCCAAATTTTCTCTGAAGGTACATGAATGATATTAGAAATTAAATATTATTTTCATAGATTTTTAATTATCCCCCAATTACTTCTTCAAACTTGTTTAATGTTCTATTCAAAGTAGGATTCTTTACTAGCAAATTGGGGCTCCAATTCCCCCTAGGTAATTTCTTGAAATGGCTTCACAAATGATCCCAAAGTCACTTGAATTTATGAACAGAGGTTGGGCATGTGTAAGGGAAATTTTAAAAGTCTCATATGCATCATGTTTCAGTTTATACAAGCTGTTATGACTATTTCTAAAACAACTCCCAAGTCACAATTTTGACCCTTGGGGAAAATGCACCAAATATTCTCCCAATGCAACAAAAATGAGTAAAATGGATTCCAATGCTTAAGTACTAAACATGAGAATTGAAATACACATTCTTGAAATTCAATCCATCATACATTTATCATATATACATTCCTCCATTCGAAATAATAAGCATTACCATGGCATATATCAAAATAGAGTGGAAATGGTCATTGTTTGCTCATTAAAAGTCATTTTGACATACAACTCTTGGGAATTTCGACTTGAAAAATTATGATAAAAAAGAAAAGAGAATATTTAACTGATTACAATAATAAATGGACAATTAAAGTCTCTCCCAATTCTAAATCATCAGCATTACAATGGTTCACAACGTGTTCACAACAAGATAGTGGGGAAATGACATTATTTCTTCATTGTTCAGCATTTTTACATGAATTATTTTGGGTATTTAGACCTGAGAATATTATGAAAGTGAAATAAAGAGAATATATATCATAAAATAAGATAATTGGCATTATAATATTCCCCAAATAGATCAATAGCTCACCCAAAGCGCAATCCCTCCATTGGCATGAATACGGTGTGAAAACTGGAAATAGTTGAGAGAGAGTGCTGCAATAGAATAATCCACATGATTTATTGTATATTACACCTGAATATAATACTCCATTAAATCTCCATGAAATACCTGAGTGGCCTCTCCAAACACCAACTTGGATGGGAATCTTTCACCCTCGAAATTGGCTAAGGCAAGAAAACTAGTCATCCACTAGCTCTCACAATTCACAAATGACAATTTCTCAAATGATCAAAATCCATTCTATTGGTTGATTCCTGTATTTTATAAAATTCCTTAGCCTTATAAGGTTCCAAATACATCCACAAACTCAATCCAATTAGAATTACGGTGTGTGCCCATGAATTGACATGTGTCCCCTCTTTCCTAGCCTTCCACCTTCCCCAAATTTGAGTAGGAGCCCATTGAGCTTCCCAAACTCACATGAGAGCTCTATTGGATAGTATATTTCGAATTGAAATGTTATATATTTCATATTTCAGCCTTCATATCTTATAATTTTGGTCATAGGTGTCATATCATCTTCATCATTGTTGTCATAGATCTAAGGAATCTAGTCCAAGTGTCTCACTAGCTCCAAAATGACTCTTCCTTTCCCATGTAAGTTACATTTCATCCAAAATTTGACCTATGATGCATATGGAAAAGTGTATTAGCCATATAACTCATACAATAACCTTTATTATTCCCATGGATTCAAAATTACAAGAGGAGGATTTCATGTGGCACCAATTTTCTAGCTTGTGTGGGCCCCATAGTCTCCATGTGTCTCCATGCTCCATTGCCACTTCAATTTTCTATTGTATATATTTAATAAGCTAAATTATTAAATATTTATGCCATTATAATGTTCAAACATCATTTATTGTCCCCCTTATTCCAAATCCAAAAGCTTCCACCCCCAACCTAGGAAACTAGTAATTTTCCTCCTTGGCAATTATTTGACCCTTAGCATCAATTTGACAAAATCTAATGAATATGGAAAATGTGATTAGGCCATTGTGACCCAATGCAAAATTTGGGACATGAAATATGGTGATGACGATGGTGATGGTGATGATGATGATGACAATGATGATGAAGATGTTTATGAGGAATAGGGTGATGACGACAATGATGATGATGACGACGATGATGACGACGACGAAGATTATAATGAAGAAGAAGAAGAAGAAGAAGAATATGATGATGATGATGGTAATGACGAAGATGATGATAATGATGATGATGAGAATATGGTGATGATGATGATGATCATGATGATGGCGACGACATTGATGATTATGAAGACGACGATGATGATGATGGCGATGATGAAGATGGTGATGATGATGATGATGATGTTAATGATGATGAAGATGATGATGATGATGATGGTGATGACGACGATGATGATGATGATGATTATGATGATGATGATGATGATGATGTTGATGATTAGGATGAAATATGCATTTAGCATATCATTTCTAGCAAATATGTGGGTCATTGACCTTGAAATTGTTCTCAAGTCCACAAATCGTAGATACAAGGAAAATCCATAGATCAAGGAACATAACTAGGAAAGGGGAGGGGAAAACACACGAACATATAAGGAAATAAACCTAAATATTAGTCCCCTAGTGGGAAAGACACAATCATGCACCTAAGCTAAGGAAAATGCTACTTATGGAAAAAAATTTAACATGTTCCATCAATGATAGTGGGAGGTTATAATGATGACATCAATGATTATGGATTTCATGGTTCTATCACACATAAAATTAAGTGTGACACTACCATGTTGAATATATGTGCATGATTAGCCTTGAGTTTGAAAATGCATGCACTACAAGCGTGCCTTGGTATACAAAATAACCTTTATTAGCTATTAGGCCATGAATAGACTATGAGACCCAAATGTATAACATATACAATAAGTAGATGAATGATTTTTGTAATTATTCCAGTCTTTGGTTTCATTAGGGACACAACATACCCTTATTTCCAAAAGTGATTTGAGCTCAAATCAAGAAGAGTTTGGGTCGAACAACTCGCGGTACTTAAATTCAATGTTACTTACTACACGTAAATGAACTAGTACTGCTACATTCTCTCCCTTTTTAAGGTTTGTGATCTCAAACCCATGGTATAGATTAATATTAATAGTGATTGAATTAATGGGATCCTAGGGCCTATTTATGCATTTATCAATATGTTGATCTTCACGGTTCTATTTTACTAAAGAGGAATATATTATAGCTATTATGGCCTTGAGTTTATATATGACAGGGTGTTCCTCTTGGATAATGATGCTTATGATTATGATCTCTTCTTCATATAGTCACAATGATTGCATGCTCATTGAAATACCCATCACATATAAATCCATATATTCACAACAAGGTTTATATCATGTGGAGGAAGAGATTTAGGAAAGCGAGTCGATGTTTATAGCCTCTTTTACACCATCTATGGAAGGAGATTGATTATTGTGATTGATTATAGTTATTGATTAAATATTAAGTCGCTAATTAGAGTGATTAGGTCCTTATTATACAAGTAACATTTTTAAATATTGAAATATGAAACAATAAATGCACCTTAATATTTTTAAATGCTCATACTTGTTACATTTTGCACCCTTGAATGGGATATTTATATACTCTAGTGCTTCTTTATATGATGGATCACATACCTCAATGTTAAGTCCATTCAAGAGACCATTTCCTAGGTCCATGTCTACCAATGACCTACCATTCAAAGACCCATCCAAAATTTTTAATTTTTCATTCACATTAATGTATCTCCCATTTTGGTCTCCTATGGCCCCAAAGACCTCGTCATGCTAGAATTCCAAAGTAAGATAAGGCAATTTAAACCACAAAGACACTATGTTAGATCCTTCCCTTTATGGTGTGATGATAATGATGATGTTGGCGATGATGATGGTGGTGGTGGTGGTGATGATGATGATGATGTTGACGATGATGATGATGATGGTGGTGGTGGTGATGATGATGATGATGCTAAAAATGATGATGATGAGGATGATGATGATGATGATGGTGATGATGTTGATGGTGAGGATGACGATGACGATGATACTGATGAAGATGATGATGAAAATGATGACGATGATGATGATGTCAATGATGATGATGATGATGATAACGATGGTTTAAACATAACTAAATAGACGTAAGCATAATACATTAAACATAACGATGATGATGATGATGATGATGATGATGATGATGATGGTGATGATGATGATGATGATGATGATGATGATGATGGTGATGGTGATGGTGATGATGATGATGATGATGCTAATGATGAT